>JAZKJV010008164.1:0-169545 GCA_037367405.1 Ottelia alismoides | reverse complement strand
TACAAAATAAAAATAAAAAGATGCAATATGTAGGTATTACACCTATATAGGGTTAAAAAGGTAATTTATAAAAATAGAACTCATAAAAATAATTAAAATTCATAATAAAATACTACATAAAATAACAAATATTTTTTATTTTATAATCATAAATTGATAAGGCCATTTACTATTTTTAAATTAATTAATAAAACGTTTTTCCAGGGTTTTTCCTGGTTGGTCCACGTGGACCAACCAGGAGGTCAGGACTGTTGACCAAGGTCAACAGTCTGACCTACCCCCCTGTGACCCTTGTCAGAGCCGCTGCGCCCCTACTTTCTCGATTTTTTCGTCGTTGATGCGTTGCTCGAGGGCAGTCGCTTCCTTCATGAAAGTTGTTCACTGTAGACCCACCTAACCCGCTGACCTCTTAGATCCTACCAGATCTTCTTCATCCGCCCGTGATCGAGCCTCGAACATCGCACCTCCACCATGTTCAAAACCGCACCCCATCCTTCCTTTTGACTTTGAACCGGATTTGGGTACCCAAAAACTTCCAGGTGTGGGTCGAGGGCAAGTTCTCGTGACAGGGGAATCCTCCCCCATCTCAGTCGAGGTGCGGCGACCCCAAACGCCGCGTTCCAAGTACCTCCGGCGGCTGCGTCGCCGTGAGGTTTCCCCTCACCCTTCTTGGGCTCGAGGCTGGTTTTCTTCTTTTTTTATATATATGCTTTAGTTCCTGGTAGTCTTAGCTTCGTTTCCATACCCTCCATTTCGATTCAGATCACCCCCTTCGCCGCATCCACCACCTCGCCGGAGCTTGCTCCGGCGAGCTTCATTCGCACCATACGCCACCCCATCATCGCGTCTCTGTCTTGGGACCTTTTACTGGCTTTGTTGTGTTGTCTTGCAGGTCCCAGGTGCCAGAGAGACTCCAGTTGGAGTCGAGTTTTGAAGGTATCGAGCTACCTGGAGCCTCTTTTCGTCTCTGACCTCGCGGCGGCGTGTCGGGGCTCCTCCGCCCATTTTGGCGCCTCTGTCGAGTCTGGGACCATTCCAGGAACGTCGGGGGCATTGTTTGCGCAACAAAGAAGCTTCCGACGAGGAGACGCGTGCTTGGAGAAGACACCATCATCGCTGTTCATCCGTGTTCCTCCAGCAGGGCTTCCAGCCGTCGGATCCCTAGTGTTCTTCGTCAGCTGCAGCTGCCGTTGGATGCCGTGCAACCCCAGCCGTTGATCACCCTCCACGCGTTCTAATTCTGTCCATTAGGAACCCAAGGGGTATCGCGGCCTACTAGTTTGACACGTGGTTAAGTGAAGATACCACCGCCGTCCGATCTGCAGCGTGAGGGTATTTTGCTCTCCGACCCTCGCGCACTTTTGTTATTTCTAATCAGTACGGAATCATTCATCTGCTGTTGGGAAATTTTGTATTAATTACACTTGGACCCCCGCACTATCCTTTACTTACTTTCAGGTCCTCGCTTAGCGCACGTGCTTGTCACGTGCGCTGGGCATTTTGCAAGGGCCTCCTGGGATTTTTAGTATTTGTACTTTTAGTCTATAAACTTTCATCAGTAGCTTAAAATATTTTGTATATTTTGCATCGTAGCCCCCCGCAGGTCTTGAAAATTGCAGAACAGCCCTTCCCAGGTGCGCGTGCTTTGCACGCGGGCTTGGGATTTTTGTAACTTTACCCTCGCGGCTGTTGGTTTTGTTATTCAGTCCATGAAAGTTTTATTTCAGTTCAAAATTTTGGTGATAATTGCAGAAGTGCCCCCCTTAGTTTCATCTTTTTGCTAAAAGGTCCCTGCCATACCTTTAATTTTTGTGTGCTTAACATATTTATTTGAAGCATCATTTGAAACCCAAAAATTCTCAAATTTTGAACTTAAGGTCCTGGATACTTGTGCTTCCTCGCCATTATTTTAGTTTTTGATTTTATTTTATTTTCATATTTATTAAAAATCAAAAACAAGCTTTTTCTCTACTGTCTAGCTTAGAAAATGCCAAAAAAATATTAAAACAATTCCAAAAATTCTAAAACATTCACCTAGTGTCTATTTTATCCTCTATTAGTGTCATTCCAAAAATCATTAAAAATTTCAAAAGAAAAAACACTAAAAATTTAAAAAGACTCAAAAACTTCAAAAAAATATATAAAATCAAGGAAAACTCTAAAAAATACAACTCAACTCCTGTTTGTTCTCTACTTCAGTAGCTTTATTTGAAAATCATTGTGAAGAATTTTGAGTACTGGATGCTATTTTTAATTCTCATTTTATTCACAGCCAGCACCATTTTCATTGTTTTGCCTTACTTCAGGAATTAAAAATACCAAAAACACCTTGAAAAAATCCCCAAAAATCACAAAAATAGAAGAAAATCATAAAAATATCAAAAACAAGTTGTTTCTGAATTTTTGGTAATTTTTACTTAGTTTTATAAATATTTTACCTTGTCTTTTATTCCATTGTCTTTAAATTCCAATATTGAAAAAGGAAAAGAAAAATATAAAATATAAAATTATAAAAATCAGAAAATTAAAAATCAAAATACAAAATTAAAAATTTAAAAAAATAAAATTAAAAATTAAAAATTAAAAACCCACAAAAATTTCATTTGCTTGCTTGCTTAGTGTAGACATATCACACACATACACTTGAGCACATTTGCTTGAACTACCCTGCTTGCTCCCTGTGTTCGAACTCTCTACATACTTGCACCTATACATCTTTTATGTAGAGTTAAAAATAAATTTTAACTCCACATTAGTTCTAATTTATTGATCTTTATTGTGGGTTAATTGTTGACTTTAGTCCAGATTTAGTGTGGTCAGTACACCGACTGAGTTCACGCTTTGTGTTGAACTTAAGACCGTCTATTTATGGCTAAATCACTGATCCAGAAGACATGAACTCACTCATGAGATATTAGGAAGGATCAAATTCCATGCACGATCGTTTCTCTTTGGAAGCTTGACTGAATTTGTAAGGTTTGATATATGCTTTTGGAAAGTATATGATCAACACCTAGGTATATATATGCTATTGGCAAGTATATGATCAATACCGACTCCCAATGATCAAATGAGAAACTTAATGATAAAACCTTTAAGGAGACATTCTAAATGAGATCTAAAACCCCGGGTTTGTTCTTGGTCTTCCGGTATGCAGGATGTACGGGTATTAGGAATATCTGCGGATGATGTGATCATAAATGATTGTATAACCATGACGCATCCATTCCTAGGGAGTGATGAAATGGGTCTGGATTTTAGTGACTCCTCTCAGTAGAGAAGTAATGTGATATGGGTCCAAATGCTGGAAATTGCTCTGAATGTGATTCAGATGCAATGAGAAGATTAGATTTGCGGTCTTGATTTAATCAAGCATCTATGAGAGGTCCACAACATCTGGATTTGAGATGTGATCTCAATATCCAAGTCACTATACGTGGAACTTACAATCATCTTGTCCTTATCTCCAAGTATCCGTGGAGAAATCACATTGTTCTTGAAAGAGTTCAAGAATAATTTCATTGTTGATAATGTATTCGAGTATTGAGAAATGGATAATTAAATGTGATTTGATTCATATTATTTTGCCATATAAGGAGAGTTATCTAAGATAATTAAATATGATTTAATTATCAAAGATGTGAATAATGTAAATGTGATTCACGTTATTTGGGCACATGAGAATAGAGATCCAAGATGAGTTAATATGATTTAATTATCAAGTATATGATTAATGTGGATAAAACTATCCACAATAATCATGAATATTATAAATATGATTTATAATATGGTGGAGAGACATAATTGTAAATAAAATTTACAAATTATATGTTGTTGTCAATGTGATTCATAAGAAACAATTAATTATAAATATAATTTACATATTATGTTGGATATATGAATATGATTCATATTTATTAATAACATGATTGATGTTTTCACAAATTTAATTTGAAATTATTTTTGTGAAGATAAATGCAATAATTTGTTGCATTTTATCCTACATAATAAATATATATTAAGGAAGGCAAAACCACCAACAAGGTGGTCGTCCACCTTGACCAAGTCAAAGGGAAGGACGACCACCCTCTTTTTATGATGGTGGTTGCCACCCTTATTATTTGTTTATTATAACTGAAATTAAAATGAATTAATTTGTATCTTGATAAAGGGATATAATTAATTTTTTTAATTAAATTTGGTGTTGCAAATTTATAGCAACAAATCATGACCATTGATTAATAACTTCTTAATCTAAACCGTTGGATTAAGAGGGCACATGGATTGAGATCCATATACATCCAACTTGTATAAAAGGAAGGGTAGCCATTGCCTTTTAAAACACACATATAATTCCAATAGGAATTAAACTCTCTACATCTCTCTCTCTCTACATGCCATCTCTCTCTCTCTCTCTCTCATTGTGTTCGTCCACTATGGAGCCCTAGGGAGAGTCACCATTACCGCTGCATCGTCGTTATGTTGTCAGATTATTTACTCGTGGATCTCCGTCTCCTTCGGTGCACCTCGCTCGTGAAGCAGATGACGGATCTCGTGTGAGAAATCAAGAGATTCGCCGCTTGGATCATCAACATAGATTCTGAGGAGCACACGTTTCATCAACGCGCTCGCAAGCGTCTCCTCCGTCGTATCAGACTTGAGACAGGAGGTCTCTTCATTTAGAGGCTCGATCGCAGCCACGCTTCAAGCGGTAAACCTAATAATTGTTTGTGGTTTAGATGGAACGATTTGAGAAGTGTTCTCGGATCATATGGTTTCATTGTTTAAAATTTTTAAAATTCTGCTGTCTCGAGCAACTAGTACGACTTGTCGCTCCCGAACGCATACAATGCGATCCTCATGCTTCTGTGATGTGCTTAAGGATTTTTTCATATCCTTTAGCTCGGGCTAAAAATACCACGTGGAGAAGCTCCTAGAGTTTCATGTGGAGAGACAGGAGGAAATCGAATGCTTATTTCATGAGAAGGAATGACTTATTGCACATCAATCTGACGAATTGACATTGGTACATGACATTGTTGATACACCAGTTGATAAGCATGTCGTGATATAGATTCTATACTCCATCTTGTACGGTCACCTTGCTTATATGTATAAACTTATGGAGTCTTAAATTTTGATAAAAGGGGAGGAATTTTTTAATAAAGATGTGAAATGTACTTCTATCAGAGAATGATTAATGATGTCAATACAGTTAATAATGCATGGAACTTACTCTGATTATTTGCCAACCAACATTTTTCACGAACTTACAAAACTTATTCCTTACCCCTCAAGTGGCAACATAATGTAGAATGGCATCTAACTACCTTTATTCCTTTTTATTCTCCTTTGTTGCTATCCTTCTAGTCGAATAAAAAATATTATCTTTTCCCTCCTTATCCTACCCACTTATTCCTCCTAATTCCATACGGAATGGGCCAGGTACCTCCAATAAAGCTTCCCCCTTCATTCATACTCTTGTTATTCATCCTCTGTACTCACAGACCCCCTGATGATCATACAACATCCAAATTATATCCTTATATTATGCCACTTAAGTTTCATGCGACACAAAGACTCACATAGCCTCCATCCAGACAATTATTTTTTAATGGTTGTTGAATTGTTGAAATCGATCTCGTCTAGATGGTCACTGGAGTCTTTGTTTCACATGAAATTTGAATGACATAACATAGGGATACAGTTATGAAAAAATCCACGGAAGTATTTAAAAAAAATAAAAAAGAAGAAGAGAAAAACGGAGCGGGGAGCCAAATTAGCCCCCAAGGCAGCCCCAATTTACCCTTTTTATATTCATGTCATGTCTTGTTGAATAGATGTTTTTTATACCTTATGACTGTCAATTAACTCTTTGTTACTCTCTTTACACGTGTGGTGGTGCATGTGAATATATGAATCTAGTAAAGGTCATAATCTCCGTGGTTGGGTATTAAATCGTGCAAGGAAACACACCGTAACAAAAAGATTTTTATAGGTCGTAATAAGAAGATGGTTGTTAGATCGGCCTCAGAGTCGATGTGTGAAGTAAATTTAGTCAATTAGTAATATGGGACAAAATTCAATGGAACCCGATCTATATATCGTTATTACTATCAAAGGATTTACTAATTTGTAAATCAAGGATTTTCAAATGGTAATTGGATAGACTATAATATTAGTCACTAAGTTATTCCTTAGAGTATTATTATATATCTCAATCAAGGGTTTCCATTTGGAAATACCATTTTTTAAAAAAGTAGTACTAGTCTATTAAATATGTGTATTTTTTTTGTTTTATTTGCAATCTCTTGTCTATTTATTTTTCGACATGTGGTCATCAACATAAATACGCACACCTAAATTTTCTAATCAGCACATGCTTCATTACAAAACTAATAAGACATGCTTCATTAAAAAACTAATAAGTATGACTGCTAGAAAATCGTCAAGTTCAATATTTGCTCATGTACACTAAAATTCCAATTTAGATTTGATTTTAAAATAAACGAATTGAACCTAAACATATTAAGCTCGTTCATATAAATTAATTCATTTGTCTTGAGAAATCAACATGCACATGTTTCCTTGGCATGTGCACATGCACTCGCTCATCTCGAGACAAATCAATGGTTGATGGAGGTACTGAATATGCAATTTCCTGCTATTCAACCACATATTTCCTTTTTTTCTATGTACACATGCATCCTTCATTATATCATTTGATTTCACACACACACTCTCTCTCTCTCTCTCTCATCAGAAAACTTTGAAGTTTGGTATTCGCTTAGGTTTGATTTGATTAAATTAGGTTCGATTCAAGAGTTCGAAAATAATCAAACCCAACTTAAACACAAATTTAGGTTCAATTATATAAATGAACCTGAATATGAAAATAGTAGGCTCGATCTATTTATACCCCTACTGATAAGTACCCGGTCTCAACCATCAAATTTTTCATCCAACAATTTCAACTAAAATCACTTCCAATCTCATTAGTGATTTTGAAATTCACAATCCCCTTTTCCCTTTTTTACTGCCCAATTGAATGTTAGTCAAAATTTTCTTCTTGTTCTATGTATCCTCCAATTTTGGAATCAAATTCTCAGGGAGCGTTCAGTTCGGGAATAAGCAGGAATAAAGATCAAGAATAAGCAGGAATAAAGATGGGGAATAAGGATCTATTCTTTGTTCGGCTAGAAAGATATGAATAAGGAGAATAAGGTGAAATAAAGATAGGAATAAAGGTAAAATAAGGTGAAATAATAGGATATGGATTTGAATAGTCTTAATCTTAGGAACTGCACCAGGTGAGAAATTGATCCCTTATTAGAGTGCTTATTCTCCAAATGATCAGGACCTGATTACATGCACGACCTAAAGCTCGTGCGCATAACATGCACAAACCCCGGGACGATATGATGTTTTTTTACCTAAATTAGGGGGGTTGCGGTAAATAAATTAGAAAGGCATGTATTCTTGTTGATGATCAATATATTTTTACCTAAAACAGAAAAAAAAGGAATTCTATTGACTTAAAATTATATCATTTTGAAAATATCCAGAATTTTTTTTAACAAATCCTTTCATTTATATAAGGGATTTGCACTTCTATCCTTTTGAGTTTTTTCAATAACACATGTGCCCATAACCTTTTTGTACTTACCTTTGTACCCCTAGTTATATTCTTATTGTCGTTGTGCCCCTATACGCAAATAATGGAAGGGGAAACTGTTACTTTTGTAAAGATAGAGGGACATATGTGTTACCAATAACTGGTAGTTGTTTATATAGCAA
Organism: Ottelia alismoides; assembly: GCA_037367405.1. Classification (NCBI taxonomy): domain Eukaryota; kingdom Viridiplantae; phylum Streptophyta; class Magnoliopsida; order Alismatales; family Hydrocharitaceae; genus Ottelia; species Ottelia alismoides. Next base: position 161,748 of record JAZKJV010008164.1, on the reverse strand, counting down.
TGGGCATCAGATGCTTTCAAATATAAATAATCATTTCATAATGGATAATATTTATTGTTATATATTTAACAATGATTTATATAATGGGAGCTGGGAGCCTACATTAGGGGTATAGGTAACTACCTACACTCGATTTGTTTTTCATGATTTTTGTGTTTTCTTTGAAGGAAACCTTTAGGGGATTTGCTTAATATATTGGGGGAATATGTATTCTAATTTTCATGCATAACAAATATTCCTAATACGTTCATCTGGTAGGGGTAAATTTCAACAATCCTGAAACCGTTAAAATTTGGTAGTCTTGACGGAGATTATAAGAGTCTTGAATTAAGTTGAATTTTGAATTACATCATGGTGATATATAGTGATCTAATTCTCCCAAGATTTTATTTCAAAAAAAATCAAAAAATCATGAAAAAATGAGCCAGATGTAGGTAGTTACCTTCACCTTCAGGTGTAGGCTCCTTTTTTCCTTATATGATGATAGATTCCAAAATATGCATCACTATAGCCACATTGTCTACTAGTGTTTGAATCGCGGAAAAAATATGATGTAAAGTTCAAGAAATTTTTTCCTTTATATCGTTAATAGATATTCCTCCTTTTGGTATAAAGATCACGTTATTCATCCATATGATAGTTTGCTTTTGAGATAATTTATCGTGAATTAACATGTCTAATTCTCTACGGAATAAGAAATTCAAACTGTTAACAAAATTTTATATGTTAGTAACAAAACTTCCCATGTTATTAATACGTACACAATTATTAAATAATGCATTGCATAAATATCACGTTATTACTTATTACAATGTACACTTTTTATTTTATGATCATTCATTACTAACTAAAATACTTACGCAAACTAACTTTTTTAGATATTTAGAATATTGATAGCAAAACAGAGAGGATAAAATACAAATTTTTCAATTGGTGAAGAAAGAGAAGTTTGTTTTTTTGTGTAAACATGTTCCTTGAAAATTGGAGAGGCATCGATTGCAATGGGTCAGAGATTCTAGTACACATTTTTTATGTATAGTTACATGAAACTTTGGTTTTTATCTAAGAAGTCATTTCTCATCTTAGGGGCATCTAATGATCATAACGAGGAAATACAAAATTATGGAAATATAATTGTATAAAAATTACATGAGTGCGTAATAAATAATCATGAAGGTGTAGAATGTAATGAAAAATATTAACAATATATGAAGTTCTAAAACGTAAGTAAAGAATTGCAGGAAATGAAAACAAAGTAATAAAACATAACTAAAGATGTATAATAAATAAACACAAAATTATATAACATAAATAAAGGTCTTAAAAAATAATGGTTATATATATATATATTAAATATCTTTAAACGGCATGTTTAGATCTACTTATTTGCTAATATGTCAAAAATGAGAACACATGGATTTATTGTTTTTCTAACATCGTTGAGTGATTTTCGTACAATAGTGATGATGACAAATAAAAAAAGAGTGGTTGAAGTTGTTTGCTTATTAGTTTTCTAATGACCTCCATTTTCATTGAAAATGTCATTTTTCATATTTTTAAATTATTTGAAATGAAACTTTTGAGGAATTAGATCATCGTATATCATCATGGTGCTATTACAATTTTAATGGTCTCTGAATTGCTGAAATTGACCCCTTCTAGATGAACGCATTAGGAATGTTTGTTTTGAATGAAACTTGAAATGCATATTACCCTCAATATATTAAGCATATCCCCTTAAGGATCTCGTAAAAAAACACAAAAAAAGGAAAAAAATAAAGATCGGGTGTAGGTAGTTACCTACTCCCCCATGTGTAGGCTCCCAGTTCCATACACAGACATACACACATTCTCTATGAGAGAAAAAAGCTGTGAGAGCATTAGAGTAGTGATTCTGGACCACTAGATTCATATAGGAGAGAGGACAAAATCTAGTAGTCCAGAATCACTGCGCCCATGCTTTCACATTTTTTTCTCTCACAGGATCACTCATATATATATATATATAGGAAATTTATCCAGAGGGCACTGTGCCGATTTGGGTCGTGAGCCTCTAATTCCAACCGTCAGATTTGTATCTCTCAATCCCTAAAAAATAGGAACCATAACCAAAATGGAAAGAAAAGCTAATTGGAAATATTAAGCAATTCTTAAATTAGTATACGTTTATGGAAACGTGTGTTGATAGATCAACGAGAGGCGGTTGATCTCGCATTTTTCGATCTAGCGATTTGCAAAGTGAGGCGATGAATCGTGTAAAGAGAGGCGATCGTTTTTTATCTAATGCAAGGTATTGTATTTCGATTAGATTTTTATTTTTTGCATTTTGATTTGAATCTTATAATATGTAGAAAGAATTTTTTTGGATATTTTGATTCGAATCTGACTGATTATAGACCAGATTTTGATTTTTTTTATGTTTCTGGATCATGAGTTGATACACGATTTGTAGTCCATTGAATCTGATTTGAATCTGATTTGAATCTGATTGAATTTGATACACGATTTGTAGTCCATTGAATCTGATTTGAATTTGATACACGATTTGAATCGCATTTTTATGACTGATTTGAATCTGATTGAATTTGATATACGATTTGTAGTCCATTGAATCTTTTCGAAGGTATTTTGATTTCATACAATAAAAAGTTACCTGATGTATTTAAGTAATTTACTTACAAGATATATTTATGTTACTAATGCTAACACACTTATTACTTTTAATGTGTTACTTGGAAAATATACCGAGTTACTGATGTATTTAAGTAATTTACTTATAAGATATTTTATGTTACTAATGATAACACAATTGTTACTTTTAATATTTTACTTTGAATATATACTGAGTTACTGATACATCTACTTATTTTACTTATAAGATATTTTATGTTACTAATACTATCAAAATTGTTACTTTTAATGTGTTACTTTGAAGATATACTGACTATAATGCTGAGTTACTAACAATTCATTACAAGTTACTTGTCAATAATCAAATGTTACTAACATTTCATTACAAGTTACTTGTCATTGAATGATTCTTACTGAAGCGAGTATATTGCTGAGTTACTAACAATCATTACAAGTTACTTGTCATATAATAAATGTTACTAACAATTCATTACAAGTTACTTGTCATTCAATGATTCTTACTGAAGTGAGTATATTGTTGAATTACTTTCTTTATACAATTCTTACTATTCACGGATATAAATTAACTTATTGTTTCTTGCAGAACAATGCACAATTTGGTGTCTTGAAGAAGCTGTTGTTATGCCGAGGAGCGAGAGCAAAACAACATCATCTAAATGAACTAGAAGACAGTTGACATTTGGATGTTCACCATATAACTATAATTAAGTAATTTATGTATGACTTTCGGTAACACTTGATGTATTACAAGTAATTAAATAGGCTACATAAGTAAAGAAGGTGTGATTAAATAGTAATTCAAAACAAAGAATAAAACAAGTAAGATACATAGAAGCATCAGTAACATATAATAAATTGTAGGTAAAAGAAGGTAATGGAATAAGTAAGTTGGAATAAGTATAAAAAATCACGTAACCAGTAACTTATGTATTGCTATCAGTAACACTCGATACATTATAAGTAATTAAAAATGTTATATAAGTAAATAAGAGGTGCTTCCAGTAAGACTCAAAGTATTAAGTAACTATAACATTAGTAACAATCAAAATGACTTCAGTAAAATGTACATTTGTAATCAGTACTTATCGTATGGACATTAGTAATTCACATACTTAATTACTGATCCCACAACAATAGTTACTTGAGAACTGAATATGTATTACTTGAGTAACATGAATGAATTACTGATCTCTGTACAATGTAATATTACAGATATAAAATAACTATAAATTCAGTAACAATTATAATGTGTTCAGTAATATGTATATTTGTAATAGGTAATTATTGTATGGACATTAGTAATTGACGTAATCAATAATTATAATCAGTAATTTATCTTTCTTAATCCAAACGTGGAATGATCATTCCATAAATAGAATATATGCCGACAATAATTTAAATGCGTATTTTTTATCTTACCAAAACTGACCACCTATTTTTAAGGAAATGATTTAATTCGAATTCTTATTATGTTAATAATGCATGCACATTATTATTGCCAAAACCGTCCCCTTCCAAATAGAACCGACACATACACGTGGCGAGCCCACGTTTGGTTCTCATCACAACCCAAATCGGCACAGTGCCCTCTGGATATGCCCTCTCTCTCTCTCTCTGTATATATATAGGGGGCCTTTCAAATAGGACGCAGTCCTTCCATCCATACGGAAGGCCAACGATCTGGGCCATCGGATTCAAATCCAACGGCACCTTCAATTTTGTTGTCCAAAGGAGCATTTTGGTCATCAACTTTTGCATTAATTATGCTTGCTAATTAATATTCCGAAATACTAAATTTAGCTAGTTTTATTTTTGGTATTTTTCGCAATACATATTTAAAAAATATGCATTTTTTTGCTGGACGATATTATCTGGGCATATTTTTGTATCCTAAGGCATTTTTTTGTAGAATTTAAGGTTTCTTTTGTAATGACAGCATGTTTTTTTGTAGAATCCGTTGTTCATTCAAAAAGTCGTCCGTTATATGTAAATTTTGCATGGTTCTTTGTAAAATACAATTCATATTAGTAATTAATTTGTGGTTCTTTGTAACGATTGTATGGTTCTTAGTATAATAAAATTTGTATAATTTTTTGTAAAAATTGTGGTAGTCATTCACGTTTAATTGATGCGAATATACAAACCAAATTTGTATAAAACACATCTAAAATGTATAATGCACATCCAAAATGTGTAATGGACATCAATATATACAAGATCTATAAAAAATATAATTTTCATTCGCAACCATTTGATTTGTAAAAATACATAACAAATTTGTATAATACATATCAAAAGTATATAATACAGATAAATATTGTATGATACACATCGATATTGTATCAAACTGTGAATCGTTCTTCATCCAGGACTGGTGCAGTACCATGTACATGTATCGTCATCCGATCTACATGTTGTCATCGTTGTTTGCATGAAGGTCTTCTCGGAGAGCCACAACATCATTCCCTGGAAACTACACTTGGATGAAGGTTTTCTCAGTTCAGCATTTTCGATTAGATGGAATCCTGACTATTAAATTTCAATTTAAAAAACCTGCATATTCACAGATTGCAAGAGACATTTAATCAAATCACTCATCTGAGATCCGACTGTTAAAACAATTCCGACGATTAGATTGCCATGAGTGATTAATCGAAACATCCAAAACAACAAAGATGATCTTAAAGAACCCTAGCAGAAGATCGAGCTAATTTTGCACAGCGATTGTACAAATTTTACTAAAATCTCGTTTTTTCCATTGAAATTTTGACGTGAAATTCACATATTTTTTGTCCTCCCAAATCATGCAGATACAACTTAATTCACATCATTTCCAAAAAAAACGGATTATTCGAGCAATTCCATGGTAAAAAAATCACAAGAACCGTGAGTTTCCAGAAGATTTTATTACCAAGCATCCTCTGCGCGCCTCTTGCCTGCTTGGCAATCTCCGAGAGCTCCCTCCAGTGCCACACACAATCCATCCCTCCTTACTCGGGATCTCCCAATACTGACATGTACGTGAATGGCAAATTAGGATAGAGAGAGAGGCAACGTTAGTGGAAAATTTGGAGAGAGTAATTAATGGGGAGATATTTTAGATGGTTACATGCTATCATTAAATAATGAATAATGACCAAAATAGATTTTTGGTTAATTAAAAAATATTATTAACATACTTTTTTTAATAACCATTCGATTAATTACGAATGGATGAGATCGCTGGCCTTCCATAAAGATGGAAGGACCACGTCCCATTTGAAAGTTATCCTATATATATATATATATATATATATAAGGGAGCCTACACCAGGAGGTGTAGATAACTACCTACATCCGACTTTTTTTCTCTCGATATTTTTAGATTTTTTTGAAATGAAACTTTTGAAATTAGATCACCATATTTCACCATGGCGCCATTCCAAATTCAACTTAATTTAGGACTTATATCATCTCCATTAACACTACCAAATTTTAACGGTCTTAGTGTTGAAATTGACACCTTCTAGATGGACGTGTTAGGAATGTTTGTTTTGCATGAAATATGAAACACATATTCCCCTCAATATATTAAGCAAATCTCTCTAAAGTTTCATTAGAAAAAAGTCAAAAATAATGGAAATAAAAATCGGATGTAGGTAGTTACCTACACTGCCAGGTTTAGGCTCCCAACTCTCATATGTATGTGTTAGTTTATGGGAAAAGGGAACCTGCACCTATGTGTAGTTAACTTTCCTACATCCATCCTTTTTCCTTTTTTTGATTTTTTGAATTAAAACAGTGGAGGATTTAGATCATAATATATCATTAATATATCATTAAAATTTCAACTTATTTCGAGACTTCTAACTTATCTGTCACGATAGTCAAATTTTAACGATCCTAGATTTGTTGAAATCGACCTTTTCCAATGGAGATGTTAGCAATGTATGTTTTATGTGAAATTTGAAATACATATTTTGTTTAATATTTTAAGTAAATCTCCTAAGGATCCATTTCAAAAAATCAAAAAAATGAGGGGAAAAAGGGTGGGTGTAGTAAAGTTACCTACGCATGGGTGTATGTTCCCCAATCCCCATATATATACATATATGTACACACACACATAGAGAGAGAGAGGAAAGGCATCCAACTTCATGAAGTAGGTAACTTACCTACTTCATGCTCATTTTTTGTCACTTCTTTCTATTTTTTTGAAAAATACTTCCATGAATTTTCCTACCTATATCCCTCTGACATGTCATTCAAATTTCATCAGAAACAAAAACTCCTATACCCTTCATCTAAATCAGGTCGATTACAACAAATCTAGGACCGTTTAAAATTACTATATAGATAATAATATAGAGAAAATTATAAATAAAAAAAAAAGTATGTTTGGGGTTTTTGAGAATTTTTTAGATTTTTATAAAGGTTTTTGGAGTTTTTCAATTTTTAAGAGTTTTCTTTTTCTATTTTAAGGATTTTTGGTTTGCAATTAAAATATGATAAAAGACGACATATATTATTTGGAGAATTTTTCAAAATGATTTTTGATTTTTTTAGTATTTAATATTGTAGACAGAATAAAAATGTGCTCATTTTGATTTTTAGTAAAAAGCAAAAACATCCAAAGTTGCAAATTAAAAATGTAGCGTGAAACTACAAGCAATCAAGTGCCTACATCTATTTTTTTGTGATTTTTGGAGAACAATAGATTTTTTAAATAAATCCAACAAGCATGAAAAAATACAATTGTTGTCAGGGGCATATGTGTAAATAAAATAAAATATGAGGGCCTTTGTGTAATTTTTCTCAAAACTATAAAATGTATATTACATTTTCGTGGATCAAAAATATACAACAAGTAATAGGGGTATCTTTGAAAAATGGCTACCTCACGTGCAACAATACATGAGGTGACCTGGCATGGACCTAAATACAATATGGAATGAAGGCAGGAGGTCTACATGCAATTTCACCATTTTATTTACACTATCTCTTTTATTTACAAGACTAATTAATAGATACAAAAGAACGATGCTAAGTATGCAATTTACCCCTTATAAGCCGCTAACGGACGACGGGATTTTACTTAGACACGTGTCACCATCCACATGGCTGATACCGGTTCGAGGCTGACGTCTGTGATTAGATCACAGAAGGCGATCCAACAGCCGAGGCTCGACTTGATCCAACGTCACCGGTAGCATCTGGATCGAGATGAAGATCGAACGACTCTGAAGGTCCCTAGATGAACAGGGAAGAAGGTGGCGGGGGAGCTCGCTCGATTGTCTCTCTTGTGATTCCCCAGTGACCAATCCCACATCTGAAGTGCTCGAGAGCACGCTAATGGTGTTCTGCGGCGATTGGCAGTGCCGGAACGGTCCGGGGCCCGTTGATCGAGCCTTGGAGGTCTGTCGTTCCTGGAGGTCCCTTTTATACTCGAAGTCATCCCAGATGGGGCCTAAGGCACCTAGAACCTTCATCAACAAACTCATACGTTGACGGCAAAGTGCCTCGACCTGCTTAGGTGTGGAATACGTCAGAGATTGGGTGAATGGGGTTGTGCTCCGATGAAGGTAGCGGAGGGAGCACATCTACTTCGATCCAGGAGGACTCGAAGGGAATGGAGATGTGTGGGACGTGAAGAAACAGTGAGGGAACACGATGGTTGTGATGAGAGAGTGAGGGGTAGGTCGGATCAGAGAGAAACCATGCCAGAGCTTGAGAGGTCCGGTGAGACGATTTTGACTAATAATCTACTCTACCTATGAATTAAAATACAACTAAAAATTGGAATCGAAAGACATAAATTAAAACTACCTAAGATAGAGGAGGAATCATCTCTTATACCTAAGAGGGAGCTCAGGGAGCAGGGTGGCCGGAGCACCACCGTGGACCGCCGTCTCATCCTTGCTATGTTGTCTCCAAGCATGGGGAGGTTCGCAGCTATCACCTGGACCTCGACACATATGCAAGAACACCTAGCGAAGATAGAAGGGGGATTAAAAAGGGAAGGCAAAGCTTGGAGCTTTATTTATAGTTAGACGACACACCCTTATTGAAAGGTGATTTTAAAAGAATCAAAATGATGTACAATCAGTCGGATGCTACGACGTGAATCATGAAGGATCAGGGAGGAGATTTTATGAAGGGCTCGAGGGTGGATCAGAAGGGGGTCGCTCGAGGTTCTGACAATGATCAGAAGAAGGGATGGAGAATTGACTAGCGGTCAACGAACGGAGCGACCCCATTGGTCCACATAGGCTGCTAAAAGACAAAACAATATATTTATTCACAATTTAATTAATTAAAAATGATAACTGATTTTATTGATTTTTAATATAAAATAAAAATATTTATTATTTTGTGTAGTATTTTAATATGATTTTTAGTTATTATTTGGTGTTATTTATTATAAGTTAGTTTTTAAAGGTGTATTTATAGGTATATTCATATATGTTTTTGGCTATTTTATTTTTATTTGGTATATTTTATGTTACTATCCTATTGTCTTATTTTATATATTTATAACTTATTTTTAGATATTAAATATATTTTATTATTTTTTATGATATAATATATACAGTTAAATCTATAGGGGTATATATTATATATGCATAAATATAAGTATTTTATCTATGTATTTAGCCATATTGTTTATTTTGAGGTGTTTTCTTTGGTTTTATTTTATATTTATATTTTTAATAGAATATATATAGTATTTACACGAGTATAAAAATATAAATAAATAAATAAATAAAAGAATATATCTCACTTTTATTTATTTACAAGCATTAGCATATGTAATTTACCTATATATTTTATATACTTATTTTATTTTGATATTTATTTGTGATTTTATTGTGATTTTAATATGTACATGAGTTATAGATAATATTTACAAAATTATAAAAATATAAAATTATAAAAATAATAAAGAATAAATAAAATGATTATTTTATTCAGGTATATTGCATAATGAGGGTCCAAAACCTAACTTTCACACCTTAAGTTCAAAAATTACGAAAACACCTTCATTAAATAGCTTATTAAAAGTTATCTACAATTAAAGATGATTTTAATGCATTTGAATTTTTATTCGAAAGATATGAGTACGCGAAGTTGGGATTTTGGTTTTTTTATTCAGAGTATAACTTTTACACTGTATATTATTTTTGTATAAACTCAATTGTATATTTTTCTATAAAATATATTTATAATTTTCATTACAAAGTTTCTTTATTTGAGGTATAAAAAGCAGAAAATAAAATGGGTCCCAAAAATGCATTATTGATGAATTAATAAATAGGATTTTTATTGTATTATTGGTCCTTATCTCCGCCTACTTTATTCCTTGTCGACCTAGTCATCAAGATGCCTAGGTCTTGGGGTTTAGGGTTATAAAATATATTTGATATTTTATTCTGTTACTTTTCTTTTCTTTTCTTTATTCTATAATTTCAGCATTAAAAATATATGGTTTATATCTTAAGGGACTTATGAAATTATTATGCAAAATTATGACAACAATAAATGTCTCAAACAACCTTGTTATGCATGACCAAGCAAAGCACATGGAGATTGTTTGCCAAAAGTATTGATACGAAGAACAAGTTGCCGATTCCAAATAACTTCTCATAACTAATTTTGAAAAGAATGTGGACAAGTTTGGCATATTTGATCTTAATTCTTATCTTGATTGGAATTGTTTAGTTGTTTTATCATTATCTGGTTAATGGGACATGGGTACAAATTCATCTAACTTATAGTGCTTATACATGCATCTTGTCTCACCTTTTCTCGTCAAGAACATAAAGACAACTTAGCCGCACATGAGTGCCAAGGTATCATTTCCATGCTAGCCCATAAATGAAAAGTGTGTGATATTATTCTATTAGAGGTTAAAGGTGAAAAATGAATAATACTTTGATGCGTTTTTTCATAGTTACCATCATCAATTTGTCAATGTAAATGATAATGCATTTTATAACTTGGTTAATTTCTTGTTTTTTCTACGCGTAGGCAACTCCTAGATTGAGAGAAGAAAGGGTAAGAGAGTGCGCACACCCCATATTGAAGGATGCATACAATAGTACGTGGATCGTATGTTGTGGCATCTCTTGCGCTACAGCAGGGGAATGCTATAGCAGACGACCCAGTCCCATGTACAATATACAAGGAGTTTCTCAGGTCTCTCTCACACACACACTCTCCCTCTCCCTCTCCCTCTCCCTCTCCCTCCCTCCCTCTCCCTCCCTCCCTCTCTCTCTCTCCAACCTCATTCTATGACATACAGTTGTGGATGAACAGTACTACTACACTCGGTTAGTTTTTGGTCCATTCACTAGTTCAATTTCTCAAATAGAGTGTTTACATAGAATAGCTCATGAGTTACAATGAGATGCGTATATTACGTGATGCCACCACTCTTCATTATACATCTTATTTCGCAGTTTGCTGAGTGATAATTTGCTTAGAAATCAATAATGGGTTTGTTTACTTCCGTCACTCACGACAAACTGCAAACGGTTCTTCCTTGGATTCAACAGAACATATAGTTATGATCCAAGACATATCAACAAACCATATTAAAAATATGAAAGAAACTGCATGAAGCATATTGTCAACTATACCTAAATTAAAGGAATCGCAGCAGAATAAGAAGCAGAGAATTGCATATACATTGAACTGTCCTATATCTGCTGATAAATATTATTACCATTATTTCTGCAGTTTGCAGCAATTGCAGCACAGTGCTTACAGTTTGACTACCAGTTGAGGCCGAACATGAGTAGGGTTCTTACACAGCTTCAACTGCTACTTCCCATAAGATATCAAGTAGTAGATGCTCCTACTCGTCGCTGAGATCCTGCAGCAGTTCTGCCTTCTCTGGTTACGACGTATGAGGGTTCTCGCTCGTCAATCTCTTGCCGTGTAAAAGCATTCCCTTGGCTGTTTCTCCTTCTGCCTCACAACAGCTGCAGGAGATTGCTGCCAGATTAAGGTGCAAAGAGAAATTACTTTTAGAGCTTCTGTTGTTGCCTCCTCCCTCTGCATAAACTTCGTGTACATATCATTGGCACGGGAACCTTCTTTTTTAGTTTCACTTGTCCAGTTCAATAAAATCATTAAGTTATTTGTGTAAACTGTTAAAAATTTGCGGTAAAAAAGTCGTGTTATGTTATGTAACTTTTTTAAAACTGTGGTGGAATATGACTGTTCTGTAAGTGGTTGGACCTTTTTAAGAACAATCCTACACCTAAATTTAAATATGAAAAAAAGTAGTAGACTACTCTTGATAACAAGGCATATAGATACAGATATAATCTTTATTCCCACCCAAACTGATATCATTAGGTTGGATTTGTAGAACGGCCAGATGACTGCATGGTCAAGAACAGAGGTTGGCGGTTGCGGCAGGGTCGGATCTTGCGGGAAATCATAACCTTTGGGTGTGGGGCGAGGACAGACTATGCGAGGGATATTAACGCTCTATATATATCGACCTCCTTTGTGAGGGAAAGCACAACAAACAATCTCCCGTATTACGGAGTCCTCTCCCATCATTATCCATCATCTCTCCCATTCCTTCTCTCGGTTCTTTCACATGAAACAAAGAGGACGGTGACATACCTTGATCTGTGAGGATTGACTTAGTGTTGTCACTCTAATATATTGAAGTGGGTTAATATATTTCTTCTAACCATTTAAATTACGGGTTGAATGAGATCATTTTTTTTAAAAAAAATTAATCCGATCCAAACCAATACTCTATTGAACCGTTAATATATAAACATTTGTGTTATGCACGTATCTGTGGAATATAAAAAAAACATTTAGCAATGGAATATTCGATCACTAACTATTTAGCAATGGACAACATAATGACATACTAAATAAACGTGACTAGAGACCCAATTCATTGTAGTGTTCACTGCTATAAAATTTCAGTTACCTCTTCTTCTTGTCCTAGTGTGCTCGCCATCCCTTGATCTTTACCCATTGTCCTTCGAATCAATGGACCTCAATATTGTAGAAGAGGTTGTAATAGAAATGGGTTCGCTATATCAAATAGCAAAAAAAAAAACTAATAATATGACGGATAGCACCCTACGAATAGTGACAGACGCGAATTGGTTCGTTGTTACATGATTTGTTGCAAGCAATATAACAACAAATGCGATATTTGTTGTGAATTTAAATAATCAAGTAATGAATAATATTTATTGTTATACATTTAACTATCGAAGATACGAGAAGAAAAATTAAACTATTCATCGCTACACGTCAATTTTGTTATAGTGCAAATTTATTACCTCCAAGTGAACTTGAGGTCAATTCCCTAATGGGTTTCGATAATATTTAGAATTAATCATCCTAAAGGAATTTTTTTAAATTTACCTAATAGCCTCTCATCCCCATCCCACACTTTGGACTAAGATGAAGCTTGGGAAATTTTCATTTGATTACTTGAGGTCCCATTTAGGAAATAAGCTTCCATTTCACAGTCACATGTGTCGAAACATACATATTTTTAGTAGCAGATTTCTCATATTTATTTATTTTATAACTATTTTAATAATGATTTAAAAATCCTAACTTTGTGTATGTCCAAGTTTTTTTCATATATTTTCATTGTCACCTCAGGTTGATGATCTTTTGGCTATTCGAGTAACAAAAAATGCCACAATGATCAATCTCTAGTATATATGCCTATGTAATAAGCAATTCTGAAGTTTTATATTTGATGTTTGTTTAATGTTATGAGCCCATGCACATATATAATTGTTGCAATGCAACGGTGTAATTTAATGAGATAGTATATTATGTACCCTAAAACCAAACAATCTACCTATATCTAACATGGACGCCAATGTGATGTCAACATATATGGGAACCTTAAATCCTCTCACATCCTATCATACCAATAAAAATTTCAAGAATTCTATTTTTTTAAAGAAACCTATATTTAAGGAAGAAGAGAACAACATCTTCTTCCATTCAGGCTATCTATTTTTAATGGTGTGTAAGTGTAACACACATACCCTCAAATATAGTCTCACATCTAAAACTCACAAAGTGTAAAAGTGGGTTATAAGTGGTGGGGATTACTACTTGACAACTTGGGCTTAAGCATTTTGGGTGTTTGTCGACGGTCTCATCTGAGCTCGTACCCAACAAGTTGTCAGGATCAGTAACGGATCGGGGACCTAAGCCTAGGACGTTATAGCAAGTCATTTATAGTAGTTCATTTAAGCTCTCAATTACTAGTGGTAGGTATCTCCTTTTTAAAGTTGAATTATTTCTTTAGTCACAGGTTATGATTGGTCTACAAGGTTCAAGTTGAGTTCACATGTCACTTGACTTGACCCAACCATGTGGTTTTTACCTATTAAATAGACTTGATCGAGTTTAAATAAGCATGTATTTGGGTCTTATATTATACAATCACCTCTCACAATCACATGAGAAGAAAATCACCATGAAAATAACAATTACAACTCTCTCTTTTTCCTTTGCTTTTTTACTCCCCTTCTCAATGTGTTTTTATGTAGGAGGTCGATAACTCATTCTCTCTATTATAGACCAAAGTAGAATCTCTAATAAGGTTCTAATGCCAATCTCGATCGATCAAAGATCATATGAAATTTGATAAAATCAAGTTTTCTACAATCGAATCAAATCGAATTTCTCTTGCGGATTCTACATAAAATACAATATCACCATATTGTGATTAGTAATCAAATTTCTTTTGAGGATTCTACGTAAAATACAACTTCACCATATTGCAATTAGTACTCAACTTCCTTCAGGGGTCTGAATCCTAATACAGAATAGCACTGCAACAAAATGAGTCATTAGAGAGCTCTTATTAAAAAGCCATTACTAAATTATCGGTTTTAAAAATATATAATAATGATGTTATTCACTGCAAAATAATTTTTTATACTTGCTACAATTAGTTAAAATTTGGAAAAATAACAATGAATAAGCCTTTTGTTATAGAGACCAATAATGTAGCAATGGATGACATTCTTCGCTAATTTCAAATAACAAAAATCATTTCACAATGAATAATATCATAATATTATATATTTAGCAATGAATGATATAGTGACAGATTTCAAATAAAAGTCAACGTAGACACACTTTTGTTGTAGTGTAGTAAAAGATTGAATCAATTAGGTAATTGAATCTTGCATATATTGCGTAGTACAGACTCATGTTTAGTCCTACATCACCTAGTATGAGAAAGTTGGTGCGAACGAGGCCTATACAATATACACACAACCTTACAATAAATGTTCCACCAAAAAGAACATCACAAAGATCTAACTCAACTGAATTCTCCTGTAGGATAGGATGATCATCTTAATAAACTAATCTTGAACAACATAATATTTTGGTAATGCAGTGCTTATTTTTTATTTCCAAGGTGACCCCTTCAACCTTTTGTTAACAACTCAAAGTTGAAAATTATACCTTGCATTTCCCCACTAAAATAATCCCATGTTGAGGAACTTTGTTATTAAACTCCCACGTCTCATTTTCTTCCTGATTTATTAATCTCTTCAATTACTATGATAATATTCAATCCATCTCTTTCTTCACATTTTTTAAGCATTTATTTGATGAGCAATCACATAAAATCCATCATAAACTGGTAAACACCAGCAAACAACCTTTGCGACGAATTCTACGTCATCATTAATCTATCAAAGATCACCATCAGAGCAGGATCCATCAAATCACAAGGTAGGCAAACAGGGAGCTGATAATAACTTTGTTGCGGCCCCTAATCTTCTTATGAGACCTTTTCTCCTCCCAAGCTGATCTGATCCACAAGATATCAACAAGGTAAACCACCCTGCAAGCTGATCAGTAGTTTAATCAAGCAATGTTTGTCCAATGCTTTATGATGTCTTGCCCAGTTTAGCCTGATCAAGAACTAATGGACATTCTTGTGAAATTCTGATCATGCTTATTGTTTCTTGGTTTCCATTATATTTTCAGTACTCATATAAAAGAAAAGGCAATATGTGTTTGCTCCATCCTCTGCGTCGTTTCCGCATCCGTAAACAGAATCGATATCATGATAGAAATGGTATTTGGGCTCTTTTCTGTTCTTTATATTTTAAATTTTAATAGATGTTGTTCAATAAATCCCAAAGACAATGTGAACAAACGATGTTAATATAATTGATTTGTTTGTCTTTCCTGTGCTGCTCTAATCAGAGAAAGATGAGGATTTCAACAATCATGACTATGGATCTCCATGTAAGCCAGCCACTTGATAAATTAAGACTTGGATCGAATGTTAAATATACTGATTATGCATTTAAGATAGTTACTCTGAATATCTCGCAGACCGTCCTCCAGGGCCTACTCTAGGAATCAAACCGAATGCAGGACCGATCAAGGTGCCTCAGTTAAGTTTACGCGAATTAGAGCGAGCCACTGATAATTTCAGCAAAGAATGCCAGATAGGAGAAGGGTCCTATGGCAAGGTATATCATGCAGTTTCAAATGGAAGACAAGTTGCTATAAAAAGGCTTCATACTTCTGCTAAAGGTATCTCAGATTCTGAGTTTCTGGGACAGGTAAGACATAAGTAATATAATGTTTTTTTAAATATTTTTGCTGGATGAATCATGAGCATTTAAATCTATCAGTTTTTTTTTCTCCTGTGCAGATTTCCTTTGCATCAAACTTGAAACATGGTAACTTTGTCGAGCTGCTGGGATATTGTGTGCAGAAAGATAATCGTTTGTTGGTGTATGAGTTGGCAACCTTGGGCTCACTGCATGATGTTCTCCATGGTAAAGGACAGAAACTAGAACTTTGTCTCTTGGATCCATTATGAGTGTGCTTGATTAAGACACACAAGTCAAATTTTGTCGCAGTTTGTATCGGGCAATCTTTGCTTGATGTAGCTGAAAATTTTGGTCCTCCTTGTGCTTGATTGAGATGGAATGATTCTGTGAAGATCTTGTGCATAACTTTTGGTGTGATAAAAAAATGCAGGGAAAAAGGGGGGAAAAGATCCGCAGCCTGGCCCTGTTCTTGACTGGATGCGGCGGGTGGAAATCGCTGTTGGTGCTGCAAAGGGACTGGAGTATCTACATGAGCAGAATTCTCCGTCTATCGTACATGGAGAAATACGTTCAAGCAATGTTCTTTTATTTCGTGATTTTAAAGCCAAGATTGCAGACTTCAATCTTTCAAATCAGCCACCGGATATGGCTGACCGTTTCCTGTCCGTTAATGTCTTGGGATCGTTTGGATATCAGGCACCAGAGTAAGTCTCTGCATTAGATATGCTCTATTTCTCATGGCTGCATTATATTTTTCTCATGTTGATGTGAATCTTCTGCATCAGAAATGCTGGATTTGTCTTGTTAGCAGTACTTTCCATTTTGACATTGTAGAAATTAAAGAAACACACAAGAAATCCACAAGACATAGGGATACATGAAATCCACAAAACACAAGAATTTAAGTGAAAACCTTCACCTTTTGAACTTGCGAAAAAAGAGTGGTGGGTTACATAAATAATCCCAGATTATCGACCTTGCGCATGAACTTATATAATAAAAATGCTCATTACTCCTCTTCAAGTGCGAATAGGAACATAAATACCCAACTTGTCTACATTCTTCTCACAATTGATCATGGGAAGTTTCTTGGTGAAGAGATGAACGATTTAATCTTCGGTTTTTATATATTGTATAGTAGCTTCTGATGAATCTCGTCTCTCTAAGGGTGCACACAAATCGAATAAAATCCTTAATCCGATACTATTGGATGGGATTGGTTTTTCATTTTAATGGATCGGATTAGATTGGAAATTTTCAAATCCATTCAAGTCTAGATTGGATCGGATCTTTTACTGAATATGACCGATCCAATCCGTTAATATACACGCATATATACGTATACATATATGCATACACACGCAGACACACACTCATACATACATACAACTATACATACATACATAATATCTATGTACAGTCATTCTGAATTCCCTATATGACCACAATCAATGTCATTCACCTCATTTTTTTCTCATATCAATCTTGGATATAAGTTCTCCTGCCACCCCCCTTTCTTATCTCAAATATTAAATATCCAAAATAATAAAGTATGACTATAACTTGTAAAATTATAAACCATGTTCGGTTATTCCTCTCCCAGTTCCTTCTCTCATTTCACTCTTGACCACCAATACCTCCCAGTCCCTTCTCAGTCCATGTAGATGTTGCCGCTAGTCTCATACAATGACATCCCCCTCCCATAAGACCTCATTTGTCATCAGTATGCTACCACTCTTTTGATCTTCGTTAAAAAAAAATAATTTTGGGATAGTTGTCTAGTATGTTTGTTAGTTATTCTTGGCTCTTTTGATTCGTATCTTTTACTTGCTCTAGCTTGCAACCTTACCGTAGAGATGAAATTGGATCAGTTACATGGTCAAATGTACCACACCCATCTAAGAACAAATAAGCATTACTTCAATTTCTTTCATTTTTAAGTAGATATACAATTTTGATTCATATTTTTTCATAAACTTTCATATGCATGGTATATGTTTTGCTAACTTTCATATGCATATTCAGAGACATAAGCATACACTGAGTGTGAGCTCTTTGTGTTAATGATGAGGTAAATCGACTCCCTACAAGTCTCTATTACTATCATTTGTGCTTTCCATCCAGGATGATGGACCTATAATTTCTTTGATAGATATAAAAATGGATTTACAATCCAACTTTTTAGGTTTCTTCAATAGGTCTAGGGTGTATTTTCCCGAAAAAAGAATGAAGCCTTCATCCATTGCTGCCATCTCAATTATCAGAAAATACTCCTTAGCAATCTTCTCTTCTTGAAATGTAATATTATCTTCGTCATCTAATGTAATGATCATGTGATCACATAAACAAGAAGAACAATTTATTTTTGTTTATCTTGACAAATAGGGTATGTGTTGGGGATAATGGATGGCAATCAACCCAGGAATATATCCACCTAAAACTGTCCTGCAGCAAAGATGTCACAACACAAGATATGTTCCCCACACGGGAACTCAATGGCAACAATGATTGCACAAGCAATCACAAGCACAAAAAACAATCACCACAAGAGACAAGGATTTTACGTGGAAACCCTTACTCAATGTGAGTAAGGGAAAAACCACGGGGCAAGACCGGTAACGATTTCACTACGGTCAAATGGAGCCAAATGTTCTTCCCGGTTTTGTTGCCCACAAAACTGAGGTACAAGCTACACACAATGGATAGTTCTTCTACAAGTAGCCAACTATCCCTAGGTATCTAACAATACCAAAATGTGCTCAAAAACAAGGAGATGGAGTATCTTCCTTTGTGGGCTCCGGATGGAGACCCAAACTCGGCTTCGGCTCCTTGAGGTCGTCCGCAACAACCTCCTCGATGCTCCTCTCAAGCTCGGCCAAAGAAACCGGTCTCCCTCTCAGCCCTAGCTGCAGCCCGCGTCGACGGAGGAAGGGGGAAGCCCTGCTGTGACCTCCTTCCCTCTCGACCTCTCTCTTCCTCTCTCGCGTGGAGGAGAAGGGCTTCACCGAAACCCTTGCCGCTGCACTCGATCTTGGCTGGAATGGGACGTTCTCCCTTCTATGGAATCGGCTGGAACGAATGGGGCTATGCTCCTCCCCGCAATGTGCGTCCCTGAAATGGGAATAGGGCTGGAAATATTTCAGTGATACCCCTGCAAAGGGGTCAAATTACAAGCCCCCCAAGTTGGGGTTGGACAATAAAAACCCAACAACCTCCCCCTCCAGCCCCAACGGGTAGGTGTTGTCCTGTGATGGAGATCAACAAGAGGTGACACCGCTCAGCTCTCTACAGAGCTGAAGCTTGTCACGAGTGACTGCCGTGGTCAACATGTCTGAGGGGTTCTCATCGGTGTGAATCTTCTTCAACATGAGCTACTTCTGTTCAATTGCATCCCTCAGCCAATGGTATCTCACATCAATGTGTTTTGTGCGAGCATGGTGCATGGTACTCTTGCTCAAATCTATAGCGCTCTGGCTATCACAAAACACAACTGGCTCACTGTTTTCAAATCCAAACTCACCAAGAAAGCGTTGTAGCCACAACAATTCCTTCCCAGCCTCTGCTGCTGCAATGTATTCTGCCTCGGTAGTCGAGAGAGCAACACATTTCTGTAGCTTGGATTGCCATGATATGGCTCCTCCTGCAAAAGTGAAAATGTAGCCTGAGGTAGACTTCCTTGGGTCCATGTCTCCTGCCATATCTGCATCAGTGAAGCCACAAAGTTTGGGATCTGACCTCCCAAAAACAAGACACATACTTGAGGTCCCTCTCAAGTATCTCAAGATCCACTTCACTGCCTCCCAATGGTCCTTGCCTAGGTTGGACATGAATCTGCTCACCACGCCCACTGCATGGGCTATGTCGGGTCTAGTACAAACCATTGCATACATGAGGCTCTCAACTGCTGACTGGTATGGGATCTTGGCCATCTCTGTCTTCTCCTCAGAAGTAGAAGGACATGACTCTTTGGTTAGCCTGAAATGAGAGGCTAAAGGCGTGCTGACAGGCTTGGCATTCTTCATGTTGAACCACTCCAACACGCGTTCAACATAGCTCTCCTGTGACAACCACAACATGCGCTTCTTCCTATCCCTTGTAATCTGCATCCCTAGGATGTGACTGGCCTTGCCCAAATCTTTCATCTCAAACTCCTTGGATAGTTCTCTCTTGAGCTTCGCAACCAGGTTGGAATCATGACCTACAATCAACATGTCATCCACATATATCAAAAGAATGATGAACCTGTCATTGGGAAGACGACGAACATATACACATGGATCAGTTGTAGTCCTCTCGAAGCCTTGCTTTCCCACGAAAGCATCAAACTTCAAGTACCATTATCTCGGGGCTTGCTTCAAGCCATAAAGACTCTTTCTCAACCTGCAAACCATGTGCTCTTTCCCTTTCTCTTGAAAACCATGTGGCTGCTCCATGTAGATCTCTTCCTTCAAATCACCGTGAAGAAACGCCGTCTTCACATCCATCTGCTCCAGCTCAAGGTCCTGCTAGCAACAAGTCCTAGCACCATTCTCACTGAATTCATTTTCACCAGTGGGGAGAAGATCTCATCATAGTCCACTCCTTCCTTCTGGCTGAACCCTTTCACCACCAATCTGGCCTTGTGCTTCACCTGCTTGCCACTGTCATCTGACTTCAATTTGTAAACCCATTTGTTTTCCAAGGCTCTCTTTCCTTTAGGAAGCTCAACAAGGTCATAAGTATGGTTCTTCTTGAGAGATAGCATCTCCTCATTCATTGCATTCTACCAATGACCCTTTTCCTTGTGCATTTGTGCCTCCTCAAAAGTGTATGGCTCACCTGCATCTGTGAGCATCACATACCTGGAAGTAGGGTAGCGTGATGATGGCTGGCGTGTCCTCTCAAATCTCCTGACCTGAGGCTCTGCTGTCTCTGCAACTGGATGAGGCTGCTCCCCCTGCCCTAGGTCCCCTAGACCTGCATCAATGGGGTCTGCATCTGGCTCGCGCTGCTCTAGCTGCCCATCCTCTCCACCTGTATCCTGTACTGGAGAGGGATCTGTGTCCTCATCACTGTCATCATCCATGGAAAACTCATCTACATCACCACTCTCAGTGGTGTTCTTAGCCAACATCTGATTCTCATAGAAAATCACATCCATGTGTCTGGTGACTGTCTTCTTCCTTGGATCCCAAAGACGGTATCCAAACTCCTGATCTCCATAGCCAAGAAAAATACAAGGCACCGCCTTGTCATCTAACTTCTTCCGCTGCTCCTTGGGTACCAATGCATAAGCCTTGCATCCAAACACCCTCAAATGAGCATATGAGGGGTCTTTCCCTGTCCAAACACATTCTGGAATCTGAAAGCCCAAAGGAACTGATGGAGATCGGTTCACCAAGTAACATGCGGTGCGAACCGCCTCAGCCCAAAAAATCTTGGGCAACTTCGTTGTCTTCAGCATGCAGCGAACTCTTTCAACAATGGTCCTGTTCATCCTCTCAGCTAGACCATTGTGCTGGGGTGTGCCTGGCTCTGTCCTCTCATGCCTGATACTGTGCTCTGCACAATAGCCTTGAAAGCTATGGGAGGTGTACTCTCCCCCATTGTCTGTGCGTAGACACTTCAACAATTGTCTTATGCTCAACCATGGTATGGAACTTCTTGAAGCAATCAAAAACATTATTCTTCGTCCTCAGCACATACACCCACACCTTCCTAGATGCATCATCAATGAAGGTGACAAAATACCTGTTGCCTCCCAAAGAGGCTGTGTCCATGAGACCACAAACATCAGAATGAACCAACTGCAGAAGGTCTCTCTTCACCTTAGATCTGGCTCTGTATGATGCACTCCTACTCTTCCCAACCTCACATGCATCACAAGGAGACAAAGTGATGTCATTGTGGTAGGGGATCAATTCTTTCTTGCTCAGGAGCTGCAAGCCCTTTTGGCTCATGTGGCCAAGTCAACGGTGCCACAAATCTGAATTGTCTGCCTCGCTAGCATGCAAACTGCCGTCCATGACCTTCACTCTAGTCATGTAAAGCGTGTGACACAAACTGCCTCTCGCCATGATGAGAGAACCCTTGCTAATCTTGCACTTGCTGTCGCCGAACTTCAGATGGTTCTATCTAGCTGTGAGCTAGATATAAGGTTAAGCCGCACATCAGGAA
This sequence comes from Ottelia alismoides, assembly GCA_037367405.1. Lineage (NCBI taxonomy): Eukaryota > Viridiplantae > Streptophyta > Magnoliopsida > Alismatales > Hydrocharitaceae > Ottelia > Ottelia alismoides. The sequence continues at coordinate 139,360 of JAZKJV010008164.1, read as the reverse complement.
CATGCCTCACATTCTAGAGAATCATTGAGCACCCAACATCCGTGTGGATCGAGATGGTGCCCATGCCAATGATCTTACAGTAACTCTCGTTACCCATCAAAACTCTCCCATAATCACCCCTAGTGTAGGTGGTGAAGAACTCCCTGTGTGGAGTCACATGATAGGAGGCGGCCGTGTCAACGACCCACTCCAAATCGCTCCCTGCATGTAAGCACTGATCTTGGATGGTGAGAATCACCTCATCTGCACTTTCATCTGCCACAACTGCAGCCACATTCCCATCTTCCTTTTTCTGATCTTTTTTGGCTTCAGCTTGCTCTCTCTTCCAAACCTTGTAATCTCTCTTCCTGTGACCAGGTTTCTGGCAATGGTGACACCTTCCTCTGCCCTTGGACTTGTCCCTGGATTTCTGCCTCTCTTGTGACGCTCCTCTGCTGCTGGATCTTCCTCTCCTCTCAACTGCATACACATGTGAAGAGGAGGATGCCTCTCCCGAATAGCGACGTCTAATCTCCTCATTGAGGAGACTTCCCTTGACCATAGCTATGGTCAACTTGCTATCCTTAGCAGAGTTGCTCACGGTGACTACTAGAGTCTCCCAGCTATCCGGCAATGAGCCCAAAAGAAGAAGTGACTGCAACTCGTCATCAAGTGTCAAACCCATGGATGTCAACTGGTTGATTATGCTTTGTAAGTCATTTAGATGCTTCGCCACCTTGCATCCATCCTTGTATTTCAAATTCACAAGCTTTCTAATCAAGAAAGCCTTGTTGGTTGTGGTCTTCTGATCATAGACCTCGGACAACTTGTTACATAGCTCCTTTGCATTCGTCTCTTCAGCCACGTGATGGAACACCGACATGTCAAGCCACTTCCGAATGGTACCAATGGTCTTTCGGTTCAACTTTGTCCACTCGCTTGCGGACATGTTCTCCGCCTTGGCGCTCTCACCCTCCACGGGATCGTGAGGTCCTTGCAGTACAAGATGTCTTCCGTCTTCGCCTTCCAAATCTGCCAATTGCTGCTCGTGAGCTTAATCATTGTGCCTTCATCATCTTTGCCCATATTGCTCAAACCTGAGCTCTGATACCACTTGTTGGGGATAATGGATGGCAATCAACCCAGGAATATATCCCCCTAAAACTGTCCTGCAGCAAAGATGGCACAACACAAGATATGTTCCCCATACGGGAACTCAATGGCAACAATGATAGCACAAGAAATCACAAGTACAAAAAACAATCACCACAAGAGACAAGAATTTTACGTGGAAACCCTTACTCAATGTGAGTAAGGGAAAAACCACGGGGCAAGACCGGCAACGATTTCACTACGGTCAAATGGAGCCAAATGTTCTTCCCCGTTTTGTTGCTCACAAAACCGAGGTACAAGCTACACACAATGGATAGTTCTTCTACAAGTAGCCAACTATCCCTAGGTATCTAACAATACCAAAATGTGCTCAAAAATAAGGAGATGGAGTATCTTTCGTTGTGGGCTCCCGGATAGAGACCCAAACTCGGCTTCGGCTCCTTGAGGTCGTCCGCAACGACCTCCTCGATGCTCCTCTCGAGCTCGGCCAAAGAAACCGGTCTCCCTCTCAGCCCTAGCTGCAGCCCGCGTCGACGGAGGAAGGGGGAAGCCCTGCTGTGACCTCCTTCCCTCTCGACCTCTCTCTTCCTCACTCGCGTGGAGGAGAAGGGCTTCACCGAAACCCTTACTGCTGCACTCGGTCTTGGCTAGAATGGGACATTCTCCCTTCTCTGGAATCGGCTGGAACGAATGGGGCTATGCTCCTCCCCGCAATGTGCGTCCCTGGAATGGGAATAGGGTTGGAAATATTTCAGTGATACCCCTGCAAAGGGGTCAAATTACAAGCCCCCCAAGTTGGGGCTGGACAATAAAAACCCAACAGTATGATCCCATTGCTCTAGCGAAAAACATAATATGATCTAGTGTGATGGCTACTTAAGTGGATACTACAATATCCCAAAGCAATGGGATCATACATTATTTATTGAGAGAAGAAGAAACAAAGTGACTCTCCTTGTTTACACATGCAACATGATCACTCCATGGGATGATGGAGAGTGATCTTACAAAATTAAACGGAACGCCGATGTAGAGTTTGACTTGAAAGATCTTGACAACCTGAAATAAATTTTAAATATTAAGACGGCAAGGCCAAATAAAGAACTTATTATTTATCAGAGAAAATACACCATGAACATGTTGAAGGAAATTAGGATTGAGTTTTAAACTCGCCTTTGCGTTTATCGAAGGACATCGCAAGTTAAATATCAAGGATAGTAAGCAATTAGATGAATACTTCAAGGACCAATACTAGAGACTTGTGCAGAAGTAGATCTATTTCATCTTGGCTAAACCTTATATGTTGTGATATAAAGGAGCAAGAGACAAGTTGTATAATGTCCTAATAATTGGTAAGCAAGGTAATGTTCTTTGTTGTCGTAATGCCTTCAATATCGACTTTTGTCTTTGGTCACCACAACCACATACTCTAAGTACCAAAAAAGTGATGTTTAAGGACCAAATCACACAAAAACACTATTCAAAGATCGAAGATCGACCAAAGGACTGATACATGGGTATAGTAACAACCATATACCCCAAGTTGTTGAAGATAGTAAGTGCATTGTGGCACAAATGCTTTGAAGTACTTCAACTTTCTAATTCCAGAAATTTTTAAGAAATGGGTTTCTCTTCCACTGAACAATGCATATTTATTCTCTATATTATGTTGCAGGTATGCAATGACATTTCACTTGACCAGGAAAAGTGATGTTTATAGTTTTGGTGTGGTCCTTTTGGAGCTTCTTACTGGCAGGAAGCCAATTGATAGAACACTACCTCAAGGGCAACAAAGCCTGGTAACTTGGGTATGTTTTACTAACTAAATACATGTAAGGTTGACTTCTTTATGAAGTAATTAGTTAATCCCCACACAGTGATGCTGTTTGCCATGGTCGTACATCTTAATTTACTGCAGGCACAACCCAGATTGGGTGAAGATAAGGTGGAGGAGTGTGTGGATCCCCTAATAAGGGGAAGGCTTCCAAAGAATGGATTGGTCAAGGTCTCTTTCTTGCCCTAACTCACTCTGGTTGAATTTGCATGCAGATGGGTAAAAAGCATGTTCAATGATGGAAGATCAAAGTTAAAGATGAGCATTGGGTTGGATTGATCTGATCTGAGCTAACCCAAACCTAATAAGATTACCCCATTAACAAACCCATGATCCCATGTAATAATGTTTATGTTCATAATTAGAGTCCAACCAATCTCTACCACATAAATGCACGTAATGTCCGCTTTCTCCCTTTATAACAAATCCATGGGCCTTACTCATCTTCTTGTTCCTCCTATTTAACACTCACACAATATACTCTTTCTTATCTATGAATCTTTAGTTTCAAATAGTTGCTTCCTATACCCATAATTCTCGAGGTTCCTTCGTCCTTATTATTCCATCGCTAACTTATGTAGATTCAATTACCTTTGTTTCTACACCATGTTCTCATCCTTAAAACATTCATTCAATGGACCAGCCCAACCAGAATATGAGCATGTTAATCTAGTCAAATCGAATCATGTCAACTGTAACAAAAAATCACGAAACATAGTCGCGTGAAAATCGAATTGACCTTGGACAGGCCACCACCTCAAAGGAAATCGGCCATGTGCTCATTCCCATCACAACATAAGGTTGACCCAAAAAGGCTAAAATTAAAGAAGTGAGAACTCAAAAGGATTTGATAGGAATGTAAATGGTTGGACAGGTCACCATCTCGAATGAAATCGGCCATGTGGTCATTCCCATTGATCGACTTGGAAGCTCGATCCGTGGTCTAACCTTGTGACGACCCTTCTTCTTGCTCCTCCAACCTGGTAGGTGGTAGCTGTTTGATAGGAGTATAGATGGTTGGATACAGATACTGTTGAAGGGAATAAACAAGATAATCATTCATCTAACCCTAGAGCTCTCTTATATAGGAGAAAAGCTCTATGGGTAAATTACAGAAAAGGACAATAAAGAGAAACAAATAACATAATTACTCTAACACTCCCCCTCAAGCTGGAGCATATATATCTAACATGCTCAGCTTGGAACAACATAGATGAAAAGGACCTCTAGCAAGGGCTTTGGTGAACATGTCTGCAATCTGCTCTCCTGATGATACATAAGACGTTGAAATAAGCCCCTTTTAAATTAAGTCCCTTGTATAATGACAATCCACTTCAATGTGCTTTATCCTTTCATGGAAGGCTGGATTATTGGCTATGAACAAGGCAGCCTGATTATCACATTTAAGATGCATAGGAAGAGGTACTTCAATAGTTAAATCAGTCAGAACCGATTTAACCCACATCATCTCAGCACTACCTTGGGCCATTGCCCTATATTCTGACTCTGCACTGGATCGAGCCACGACAGTTTGTTTCTTACTCTTCCATGCTACTGGTGAGTTGCCAACAAATACAATAAAGCCTGAAGTAGACTTTCTATCATTAGGACACCCAGCATAGTCTGCATCAGCACAACCTGTGACAGATATAGAGGTATCTTTCCTAAACAGAAGACCAGCATCTGGAGATGACTTCAGATATCTCAAGATCATAAAAACAGCATTCATGTGAGCCTGTCTGGGTTGCTCCATAAATTGACTTACCCTACTAACAGCAAAGGATATATCTGGTCGGGTAATAGTGACATATAATAACTTCCCCACGAGCTCTCTATACCGTCTCTTGTCCACCTCCTCAGAGTCATCATCATAGAGTTTAACATTAGGATCCATAGGAGTAGTATCTGGTCTACATCATGCCATTCTTGTCTCAGATAACAGATCAATAACATACTTCCTTTGTGTCATTACCATGCCTTGCTCATTTCTTGCAAATTCCAATCCCAAAAAGTAACGAAGTGTACCCAGGTCCTTTGTAACAAACTGCTCACTAAGAAAATCCTTGGCTGCTTGAATGCCCTGCTTATTACTCCCAATGATAACAATATCATCAACATACACTAAGATGACCACAGTACCTTGTTGGTCTCTCTTTACAAAGAGAGTATGATCTGTTGTAGATCTGATGAAGCCCTTCTGTTCAATCAACTCCGAGAGCTTCTGAAACCAAGCCCGTGGACTCTGCTTCAGGCCATATATGGCCTTATGAAGACGGCACACCATACCGGACTCCCCCTCAGCAGCAAACCCTGGTGGCTGCTGCATATAGACCTCTTCCTGTAAGTCACCATACAAGAAAGCGTTCTTGACATCTAACTGAAACAAGGGCCAGTCACGGACAATAGCAACTGCAATGAGAATCCGTAATGTAGAATGACGGGCTACTGGAGAAAACGTCTCCTGATAGTCCACCCCATATGTTTGGGTGAACCCACGAGCAACCAACCTGGCTTTGTATCTATCGACTGTACCACCAACCCGATGCTTAACAGTAAAAACCCATTTGCTTCCGACTATTGACGCACCTGGTGGAGGATGCACAACACTCCACGTACCACGTGACTGCAACGCCGCCATCTCCTCCTCCATAGCCAAACGCCATGGACTGCTCTGTAGTGCCTCCTGATATGACCTCGGGATTTCCACTGATGATAACCCAAGGACAAACTTGCGAAATTCCGGGGACAACCGCACCAAACAGGCCTGTGATGCAAAGTCCATCCCATATTTGGGATTCATTGTCCGCGCACGCTTTTGCCTTCTATGGGCAATAGGAAGATCGAGATCATCAACTAGAGTAGTGGTAGTATCATCTGTGCCCTGTACATCTGTCTGTGCATGCAAATCACCCGTGCCATTAGTAGTACTCAAATGTTCATTACATACCTCGGGCGTGCTGGATGATGGAGGAGGCACATGAGCAGAGGGTCGACGCTGATAGACCTGAGGATAAAAAATAGAAGGTGGTGGTGGAGGTGGTGGTGGTATAGGTTGTGGTGGTGGTATAGGTTGTGGTGTTGGTGGCGGCAGAGTAGAGCATGGAATAGATGGTGGAGGAGGCACGTAGATATCGTCTCCTTCGTCTGAGTGAGTGAGGCTGTCACCTGTAGGAGAGAAATACATAATGGATTCAAAGAAGGTGACATCAGCACTAACATGGTACCGTCGTCTAACTGGATCAAAACACCGATACCCTTTTTGGATTTTGGAATAACCCACAAAAATGCATTTGACAGCTCTGGGAGAGAGCTTGTCCAGACCACGAGAGAAGTAATGAACAAATGCAACAGAGCCAAAGACGCGAGGTGTTAGGGAGAAAAGATCCTTCTCGGGAAACGCAGTCAAGAACGGGATCTTCTCTCCCAATACTGACGACGGCATACGGTTGACCAGATAACAAGCAGTTAGAACCGCATCCCCCCAATAGGAGTGAGGAGCACGGCTCTGAATCAATAGGGTCCTGGTAATGTCCAACAAATGACGATGTTTCCTCTCAGCTACCCCATTTTGTTGGGAGGTGTAAGCACATGACTTCTGGTGCACAATTCCATGAGAGATGAAAAATTTTGAGATATGAGAGCTACATAATTCAAGAGCATTATCAGACCGTATGAACTTCACTTTAGAAGAATAAATATTTTTTATTTCGATGATGAAATACTGGATAACAGATGCAGCATCAGACTTATTTTTAAGTAGAAAAACCCAACATAACCTAGAGAATTCATCAACAGCAACAAGATAAAACCTGTGTCCTTGAAGATCAGGGACACGACTGGGACCCCAAATATCAAAATGTAGCATTTCAAACAGACCATGACGACTTGGACCTATACGACTCGGAAATGATGACCTGTGATGTTTGCCAAGTTGGCATGCCTCACACTGAAAGTTAGACTTGGGAGAAATCTGTGGAAGAATATGGACCATCTTTTGCAACGGAAGATGACCAAATCGAAGATGCCAAGTGTAGGGTGACACCGATCTAGTACTCATAGAAGAGATACCAGCATAAGGAGATTGTACCAGTCTATAAAGACCCCCTTGCTAACAGCCAGTTCCAATCACCCTGCCCGTGAGGATGTCCTGAAACACAAGAGTAGATGAGTCAAATATGGCACGACAATGTAAATCTTTAGTGATTTGACTAATGGATAGTAGATTCATGGAAAAATCAGGAGCATAAAGAACATTCTGAAGTCGTATCCCAGGGGTCAATTGCACCTCCCCCTGACCAGTAATGGGAGAATGTGTTCCGTTAGCAATTACCACAGAGCGTCCTGTCTGAGTCGCAATAAAATCATCCAATTGTTTTTTGTCACCACATAAATGGTGAGATGCTCATGAGTCCATAATCCATTCTGACAGATCTGCTCTATAACAACTAGTAAGTGCATACGTTGTACCTGAAGAGGATGCTGATGCTGAGCGCACTATCTCTGAAGATCCTGAAGTACCAGCTGGTCCCTGGCCGGGCATAATCTCCCGAAGTCTCGCCACTAGCTCCTCAAACCTCTGATCCGGGGCAAGGGAAGGACCCCCTTCCTGTTGAGCCTGCTCTGCCATCCGTGCCGTAGTAGTAGGAAACCCATGCTTGGAATAGCATGTTTCCTCAGTGTGTCCAGTCCTGCGACAATAAGTGCACGGCTGTCGAGGAGGTCTATACACTCCTCTTCCACGACCACCTCTTCCTCGAAACTGTGAAGATCCTCCTCTGCCACGAGATGCTGCCATGGCCGATGACATATGAGATCCTCCCTGAGATATGGAGAGTCTGCTCAACCTGCGATAGGCCTCAATAACCTGTAACTGTGGTTACACAATCAGACGACGATGTCTACTTGTACATAGACCCAAAGCGGTCACGCGCACAGAACATGTGAAGTACGGCTAGGGCATATAGTGCAGATCATGTGAACTTTTGAATCACGGCTGGTCAGGACTTGAACTTCAGACTTTGCGCGCAACGGGACTTGCGTGCACAGGACTTGCGTGCACAGTAACGCACACGCACATGCTTCTTCAGACTGGATGTGGCTTCACATGCACACGCACAGTAACTTCTATGAAGGCTGGATGGGGCGATTAGTTTAGGGCATCACAGAGTCCCCTTGCATCACAGAAGGGCTTCACGGAAATCGCCAGAGATGAGGGGCTTCACGGGAATCGCCAGAGATGAGGGGCTTCACGGGAATCGCCAGAGCCCTTGGACACAGAAGGGCACACAGACTTGCGCCAGAGCCCCCTCGCGATCAGAATCGCGCAGAGGAATCGCGATCAGAAGGATCGTCAAGGGAATCGCCAGAAGCTTCGCGCGTGCGGCAGAACTCCGATCAGAGTTGAATCGCGCGTGCGCGATCAGAGGAGAATCGGCAGGGGCTTCGCGGCAGGAGCTTCGCGCGATCAGAGGGGAATCGCCAGGGGCTGAAGCACTCGATCAGGCACCCAGGCGCGCGTGAGTGCGAGCGGCAGCCCAGCCGCGCGTGCGGCGGCGCGTGAGGCGGCGCTGATGGAGAGAGAGGCCGGCGGGTAGGGGTGGGCTAGGGTTAGGGTTCCAGAACTCCGGTCTAGGACCGTCGCTCTGATACCATGTTGAAGGGAATAAACAAGATAATCATTCATCTAACCCTAGAGCTCTCTTATATAGGAGAAAAGCTCTATGGGTAAATTACAGAAAAGGACAATAAAGAGAAACAAATAACATAATTACTCTAACAGATACATATATAGATATAGTTTGCTATCGTATCTTTATTTATTGTTAGACACGAATATGGACGCGAATGTGAATATTGACGGATGTGAAAACTATGTTATTATAACTACGAAATTGAAAACAGTTTCAAATGTATACAAAATGGATACAGATTATAATATAAATGCTATATAGATTAGCTTAAATATGCATGTACTAAATAGATTACATATGATACAAGTATACTAATTGTATTCATTTCATAACAATTACATCGATTATGGTGAAAGTAGATTCAAAAGTATGTTACATATAATTCGAAATAAATCTACAATTATATTTATATATGAAAATGGATATACAAATACATATACATGCATTTGCATATATCAAAGCGATATAAGTATATGCATCCATTGTAATAAGGACATAGATATGGATGTTATAGCTTACATGTGCCATTGCGGTCCATTTTCTTATTTGATATATTCAAATCACAAACTGAGGAGAAAAATGTGCAGCTACCATAATATCAGTCCAGTCCAGCAGGTGAATCTGACAACCAACCCTTTCGAGTTTGCAGTTTGCAGCGGTGGCGGCGTTGTGCTTAGACTTCGAGCCTGAGCGGAGGCCGAACATAAGCATTATTGTGAAAGCTCTCCAGTCCCTTCTTGTCCAGAGGCCCCCATCGGCTCCCTCAGCTGCTCCTGTTCATACCAGGGGTTATGCAGCCTAGTACTGTTCGTGCTTCTTATATGTTAAGCCTTCTCCTGAAAGTCTGCATTATTACTTCATTCCCATTCTGCTGATTTACTATTTTTCAGTGTGATATGTATAATTTCCAGCAATAAGTTTGTGATGGTGGCAGATAAGACTTACCATGCATGTATATGGGCTCACTGGAAGTTCTTATCAAGACTTGTTAATGTTAAAAGTGGTGGAATAAGAGATCTGCAGTGACATGTTTCACTACAGTTGGTTGCACTCCTCTTGTAAGTAACTTTCAATAGTGGTTCTGTGGATGCAAGCAAATCATGTTAATTCTTGTTGGGGATATTGAGTCGGTTAAAAATCTATGTAATCATGAAAAAATAAAGAACTAGAATATAATGATTTGGAAGCTATGGAGAATAAATTCAGAAATGAATGGCAAATGGACGGGGTTATGATTTGGGCGAACAAGATGGTGAATAACACTACAAATCTCCATGGATATTAAGAGGAAGAGAATCATCTTACAGAAGGCCCAAATACCGATCAACCTTTATCCTCTTCGATTTCCTAGGAGTTCTTAATTCTAAAGTAAGCGGAAAAATCACGATAGGATATGTCGTAATGCATCTATGTAGCTGGCGCGGTCTTCTTTTATTGACGATATGATCGCTATACCTTTTGTTTGTCCATGGTTTTTCATCACAATTCCTAGGAAGACAAACAATGCCTATGAAGACTATTAATGGACATGATACATCAACTTCTTCAATTGGCAACGCATGCTAGGTCTCCCATCCATGACGTATTCTCATGTAGATTTCTCCTATTAGAAATCCAATAAATAATATCTTATTCACCTCTAGTTCGTTAGCCGACCCTACTTAATGTGGGAAAAGGCTTTGTTGTTGTTGTATTCTCATCGAGCTGGTGAAGGAACTATCTAAATTTGACTAAGAGATGGTATATGAGCTTGAAGAAAATCATGTTGGAAATAAATAAAGCAAAGGTCTCTGTATAATCAATCATAAACTTCTGTGTGAATTTCATAGCATCTGACCTCATTTTATATCTATCCATGTTTCCTACTACGTTATACCTTGTATCCATTTAGATCCTGGAGCATAAACTTTGTTTTAGATGTCCATGTTGAAATAAAAAGAGCATCACCAACTTGTCCTTGCTCTAGAAATTTCTTGAGTAAGCAATTACTCTAGGTTTCTAGATTTTTCTTTAGAAGATGAACATCACGTTCTTTAGAGTTTTCTTAAATTGATTCAACTCCAATTATCGAGATATTTCTTAAGACGAGTTAACTCTAATTCTCTAAAATTTTCTTGGGTGCATTCAACTCCAATGTTCTAGAGAATTCCTTACTCTTCAAGGCTATTGGGGCACAAAAATAATAGGCATTAGGAGCCATTGTGTGGATGCATCAAAGAGAGGTATCAAAGCACATGAGTAAGCAACTTAAGTCAGAGATAAAGTTAAGAGAGCCACCAAGTAAGAAAGAAGTTTAAGTGTTTTGTTGTTGTCTCAAGTGAGTCCTAGTCTTGTTAGAGAGTTGAGTTGTTGTATTAACGTATTAGTATTATATTTTTTGAGTAGCAATGTACAATACAACATCTTTTTTCGAGTCATGTATTCTATAGCCACAATATCTCAAGTTTCATTCTTCGTGAGCACCTTCTTCTTTTAGCATGCTTCTTGCCTTCTAGAATTGATTTGAGCTTCAACAATGTTCATTGCTAGACACATTAAAATTACAAGAATAAGAGAGAAAATATTTCCAGTTTGGACTCAAATGCGAATAAGTCGCTTATTTCTAATATACAAACATCATTTCTAATAGAATTTGGTGATTACATCCATGTTAATTTAATGTATACTTGATATTGATAAATACCACTATAAAAATTAAAACAAGAGGATCGGCAAAAGCAAGGGGATCCTGATATAAACTATTAAAAAAGAGCTTGGATTGGTATGGGGCCTCCCATGCTTTTAGTATATTCTGTCTACAACAAAAGGCCTGACAAGTCTGTATTATTGCACAACTTCCTCTTTGTTTATCTTTCCTTCAATGTTTTTAATTTTGTGGGACAAAATTTAACCATTATTTCACCCTTGGGGACTAAGATGCTAAAGTCTTTCCACCTTTAAAATTCACCAAAATTCTCTCCCCGAGGGAAGAGGCATGTATGATTGATTCTCAAAGGAGGTGATGTGTTTTGCGATATACACGCAACATCTAAGTAGGTCCAAGTATCGTACCCCTTTGGGTAACAAAATAATTCAGAAAATTGCTTTCATAACACGAGGAACCGATTTCACTTTTATAGGGTTTAGGTTGTAAAAAAATAAAATATCATTTTTATGTCTACAACAACAACAAATTCTTTTCCCACATTAGGTAGAGTCGGCATCATTTGTCTGTATATATTACAAATTATTTCCACTTTTACTCACTTCTTCATTATCAAAATTTGAAAAAGAAAATGTTTGTTTTAAAAAGAAAAGTATAATTAAAATTTTAAAAAACTAAAAATTTAAAAAATAAAACTCACATAAAATAGAAAGCTATACATACATCACTTACAGATGTAACAAAACGAACAAAAAAATAATGAAAACACACAAACAGAAAAAAAATCTCAAATACACAAAAACCCTAAAAGTTACCTAACTAGACATAATATAAGCCTAGTTTAACCGACATCTTTCTAAGAGTCTGTTTGATTGTCAGGTTACATCGGGATAACCTGGTATACCCCATGCTCTATCCTTGCATTCATGGGTTGAAGTTAATTGTATATATGGGCCGTACAATTTCTTTGTTAAAATATTTTTTAACCACGTTCAAATAAAAAAATTAAGATAAAAAACGTATTGTAATCATTAAAAAGTTAATATAACACATAATCAATGTTACATCACATTACATTTATCATTTCAACCACCTCCAATCCTCCCAACCATCCAAACGGCTATTATTCACAAGAGGATGCCCCAACCCAACCCGACTTCACAATTGAATATATGATCTGGTACTACAACTGGATTGTCTACAAACATAGGGTTTGACGGTTATCAGAAAGTACTCCCATGTCTTAGAAAGCTATTTTATGATTGACATAATAAACTTCTTAGGTAGTTTAATTTTAATTTCTATTAGACCGTAAGGTAGGAGTAAAAACTCATGTGCATATTCAGATACGAGCTTCTCATCCGACATTGAAAATGTCAAGAAGCTAAAAAGCTAACCACATTTTCATGTATGGTCATCACTTCAATTCTACTCACCAAATTTCTCCAATGTTAAGATCATGTCGACCCACGAATCAAATATTATATCCAAGATCATTATGAAATTGATTTATTAATCTTCTCTAAAATTATTCCAAGCAGCAAATTATAGATATTTATTTTATTAATACGTTCCCACATGTTTGGTATTACCGCCCCTCAATGTAATTGTTTGTATGCGACATTCTTAAAAAAATTGGTTCTACAAATCTTCTCTAATTGTATATAGAATTATCATTAATGAGACTAAAAATATTTATTCCAATTAGCAATATTCCTCATAATTAGCAACTCCATGATTAAACATATAGTGTTTAAAACTATCAAAATCCGAAATAGATAAATATAATTATTATAAATTTTCATAATTGTAATGAGCAATATTTCAACTTACAATACAACAAATACAAAGATCCACAACGAAAATATAAATTATATCAAATTCCATAGCACGAATATCCAATAAAAATAAAATGTTGGGATAAGAATTCACCAAAGCATCCGCTAAAGACTTTAATAGAGAAAATTTACCTCCATTTCAAGGAGGTGTTTGGTTCAGCAATAAGGATGGAGACTAAGGAGAATAAAGGTCTATTGTCTGTTCAATTGGAAAGATAGGAATAAGGAAATAAAGCGGAATAAGGGTAGATAAGGTTGAATAAAGATAGAAATAAGGGGGAATAAGATGAAATAATGGGATGAGGATAGGAATAGCCGTACTCTTGAGAACTATGCTGAGCAGAGAATTGATCCCTTATTCCAGTGCTTATTCTCCAACCGAACAGGGCCTAAGTATGCATATAGTGAACCTCAATATACATTATCTTAGGATGAATTTGAAAATAACTGCATGAAGGGAGACTATCTTGGACTAGAGATGAAAACGAATGTGAATATATTCGTATCTGATCCATTATTGTATTATGTATATATATAGGATTTAATGGGATGCCCCTAGGGGCAGCCAACATGGTTGCCCCGTCCCCTTATTTTGGTGTTTTTTTATTTTTTTGAAAAATATCACCATGTATATTCATCCCTATATCTATCCTATATGTCATTCGAATTTCATCAGAAACAGAGTCTCCTACGGCCTCCATCGAGATGGTGTCAATCAAAAAATGACTGTCTAGATGGAGGCCATAGGAGTCTCTATTTCACACGAAATTTTAATGATATAATATAGGGATATAGTGATGAAATTTCACTGAAGAAATTTTCAAAAAAAATTAAAAAATGGGAAAAATGGTGTGGGGAGAGCCAACTTAGCTCCCCCTAGGGCCCCCATTTAACCATATATATCTGTGCGTGTGGGGAGGGGGCTTCCAATGAGGTATGCCTTTCCTGAAATTCAAAAAGTCACTACCAGATTTTTTTAATTGTGTAACAATTTCGTAAAATATAAACCGCACATTGTAAAATAATGATGATCATACTGTTTTGTAAAATATAGCATCCATACTATAACTAACATTTTTTGTCAAATGTACTAATATTTTTATAAATTTTCCGTGATATACACATTATGTTAATATTTATTATTAAATTTATGAACTCAGAAATTGTAAAATACACATGAAAAATACCTAAATTGACATGGTTTTACATGTTTCCAAGAAAGATCCTCCTTATATGGCTTTGTATATATATATATATATATATATATATATATATATGGATTATTGGAAGTTTCCCATATACCCTATATGGGTTATATGTGGTTGCCCCCTAGGGGCAACCAACATGGCTACCCCCACCTTATTTTTACAATTTTTTTTGAAAAATATCACCATGTATATTAATCCCTATATCCCTCCTATATACCATTTGAATTTCATCAGAAACAGAGACTCCTACGGCCTCCATCCAGACAATCATTTTTTAACGGTAACAGGATTTTTTAAATCGACACCATCTCGATGGAGGCCTTAGGAGTCTCTGTTTCTGACGAAATTCGAATGGCATATAGGAGGGATATAGAGATGAATATACATGGTGATATTTTTCAAAAAAAATTAAAAAATTTGACGAAAAATGAGGCGGGGGCAGCCATGTTGGTTGCCCCTAGGGGGTAGCCACATTTTTTCCTATATATATATCTAGAGAGAGAGAGAGAGCACACCATTTGCGGCGTTTTTTTATTTTTTTTCAAAAAAATATCGTCATGTATATTCATCCTTATATCCCTCCTATGTGCCATTCGAATTTCGTCAGAAACAGAGACTCTTACGGTCTCCATCTAGACGATTATTTTTTAACGGTAACAGGATTTTTTAAATCGACACCATCTCGATGGAGGACGTAGGAGTCTCTGTTTCAGACGAAATTCGAATGATATATAGGAGGGATTTAGGGATGAATATACATGGTTTTATTTTCAAAAAAAATAAAAAAACACGCCGAAAGCGGCCCCATTAAATCTATATATATAGGAAGGGGATCCTACTCTATGGAGTAGGTAACTTACCTACACATTTTCTTCTTTTTCATTTTTGTTTGGAAAATGCTTCCATGGATTTTCATAACTATATCCCTCTAATATGTCATTCAAATTTCATCAGAAACAGAGACTCCTACAGCCTCCATCCAGAACGCGAAAAATACAGCAAATCTGAGACCGTCAAAAAATGACTGTCTGGATGGAGGCTGTAGGAGTCTCTAATCTGACGAAATTTGAATGATATATTAGAGGGATATAGTTATGAAAATCCGTTGAAGCATTTTCCAAAAAATAAAAAAAATTGAAAAAGAAGAAAATAGAGTAGGTAAGTTACCTACTCCATGGAGTAGGATCCCTTTTCTCATATATATATATATATATATATATATATATAGAGAGAGAGAGAGAGGTTAAATGGGGCTGCCCCCTTGGGGGAGCTAACTTGGCTCCTCCCGCCCCATTTCGCCCGTTTTTTTATTTTTTTGAAAATTTCTTCTGTGGAATTTCATCACTATGTTCCTATATTATGTCATTAAAATTTCATGCGAAACAGAGACTCCTACGACCTCCATCCAGACAATCATTTTTTAACGGTAACAGAATTGCTAAAAATGACCCGTCTGGATGGAGGACGTAGGAGTCTCTGTTTTGCACGAAATTTTAATGACATAATATAGGGATATATTGATGAAAATCCACGGAAGAAAATTTCAAAAAAAATAAAAAAATAGACGAAACGGGGAGAGGGAGCCAAGTTAGCTCCCCCCATGGGGGCAGCCCCATTTTACCATATATATATATATGGATTTAATGGGGCTGCCCCCAACATGGTTGCCCCGCTCCCTATTTTGGCGTATTTTTTATTTTTTTTTGAAAAATAAAACCATGTATATACATCCCTATATCCCTCCTATATGTCATTCGAATTTCGTCAGAAACAAAGATTCTTATGACCTCCATCAAGATAGTGTCGATTTAAAAAATCATGTTACCGTTAAAAAATGATCGTCTAGATGGAGGCCGCAGGAGTCTCTTTTTCTGGCGAAATTCAAATGGCATGTAGGAGGAATATAGGGATGAATATACATGGCGATATTTTTTGAAAAAAATAAAAAAAACACCGCAAATTTGGCTGCCCCAAGGGGGTAGCCCCATTAACCTCTCTCTCTCTCTCTCTCTCTCTCTCTCTCTCTATATATATATATGGTTATATGTGGCTGCCCCCGAGGGGGCAGTCAACATGGCTGCCCCACCTCATCTTCGCAAATTTTTTTATTTTTTATTTTTGAAAAATATCATCATGTATATTCATCTCTATATCCCTCCTATATGTCATTCGAATTTTGTCAGAAACAGAGACTCTTACGGCCTCCATCTAAACAATCATTTTGTAACGGTAACAGGATTTTTTAAATCGACATCATCTCGATGGAGGCCGTAAGAGTCTTTGTTTCTGACGAAATTCGAACGGCATATAGGAGGGATATATGGATGAATATACATGATGATATTTTTCAAAAAAATAAAAGGGATTTTTACCCGGCAGACCCTGTAATCTTTTGCAATTACCACTACGACCTTTGAAACATCGTAATTCTTCCCTCGACCTTGTAAATTTGCTCCGTCTTACCCCACGAACCCTACCGTTAAATTAACACATCTTGAGTTAACTTCTTTGGGTTAAAAACGAGTTAATCTAACCAATCCGCGATCGGACGGATAGAATTAATCAAGAACCTCTTCCATCTCTCCTCCCTCAATGAGGGCATTAGCCTGGTTGGAGGTGTGCGCCATGGGCGTGACGCTGTGGCGACCTAAGCTGGAGAGGGAGAGCTGGGCTGGAGGAGGTGCATGGAGGGGAGGAGGTTGGCACCGACCTGGGCTGGAGGGAGGCAGAGTGTCGAGCAGGGGAGGCGGCCGGGTGTGTGCGCGTAGGGGGCTCGAGAGGGGTGGGAGGCGGCTGGGGGAGCGGGGGGTGGGTTTACGACTCCAGCGATGGGAGGGGAGGGGGTCGTGCGGCGGGAGCCATGGGGGCTTCGTGCGGGGGTGGGGGGGCCCAAGCGGCAGGAGGCAGGGGGCTTGAGCGGCGGGAGCCATGGGGGCTTTGCACGGCGGATGCCCACGGGGAGGGGGTGGTGGTCGGTAATTGCAAACGACCCACATTGTCCTCACCGCCGACGGTAAACTGACTTCCCACCCTCTATATAAGGACCCGACGACCCCCTCGAGCTTCCATCTGCCATTAGCAACACCTTCCTCCAGTGAGCTCCGAGAAAGGGTCCACGCGAGAGTGACAACTGTGTCCGATCATCGACGTTGATGCCTCATAGTGCATAGCCTCTGCAACCTTCCGCAGTTGCATCGAGGCTATAACCTCCACTGTTCACCAGATCAGAATTTGGGCTCCGATCATCTCCTGTATACAAATCGACAACTTCTGCATCCAGTCTCTACTTTACAGGTTAGACTTTCCTCTATCCTTCTCTTCCTCTTTAACTCTTCTCCTCTCACCCATTCTACTCTCTTCTCAACCCATCTATTCTTTTCTCTCGATTAATCCTTTCATCCTTATTCGATTTTGAGTCAAATTGCTACCAATTCCATAGCATCTTCCAATCCTGTCATTTTCTCTTTCCACCTCACAAAATTTTGCACCTCTGATCACGGTTGAATAAGAGCCTGAACATCAATCTATCATTGATGTGCAATATTCTCATTTGCCATTTCCGATGACATTGGACCGAGCTTGTACTCGAGTCAATTGCTCAATTTGCAGGACTTCCTAAAGATCATATTCTGAAATCCAAGCTCTAATGGCAATTAATGTAAATTCAACAAACAAAATGGGTATAATATAAATAAATATAACGGAATCTGGTTTATTTTAACGGGTCAATTAACGGGCCTTAACCGCAGGGTCTATAGGGTAAGAGTTAGCAACTTTACAGGGTCAGTGGAGGAATTAGGATGTTTCAGAGGTCGTAGCGGTAATTGCAAAAGATTATAGGGTCTGTCGGGTAAAAATCCCAAAATAAAAATATTTAACAAAAAATGGGGCGGGGGCAGCCCCATTTTTTCCATTTACATATATATATATATATGGGTTAAATGGGGCTGCCCCTTGGCGGAGCTAACTTGGCTCCCCCCGCCCCATCCCGCCTGCTTTTTTTTTAAATTTCTTCCGTGGAATTTCATCACTATATCCCTATATTATGTCGTTAAAATTTCGTGCGAAACAGAGACTCCTACGGCATCTATCCAGACAGTCATTTTTTAACGGTAACAGGATTGCTAAAAATGACCCCGTCTAGATGGAGGCCGTAGGAGTCTCTGTTTCGCACGGAATTTTAATGACATAATATAGGGATATATTGATAAAAATCCACAGAAGAAATTTTCAAAAAAATAAAAAAGCGGATGAAATGGAGCGGGGGGAGCCAAGTTAGCTCCTCTCTTGGGGGCAGCCCCATTTTACCCTATATATATATATGAGAAAAGGAAGCCTACACCCATGGGTGTAGGTAACTACCTGCACCCGACTCATTTTTTCATAAATTTTTGATTTTTTTGAAATGAAATCTTGGGGGAATTAGATCACTATGTACCACCATGGTGTCATTCAAAATTCAACTTAATTCGAGGCTCCTATCATCTTCATCAAGACTATCAAATTTTAATGGTCTCAGAATTACTGAAATTGACCCCTTCTAGATGAATGTGTTAGGAATGTTTGTTTTGCATGAAACTTGAAACACATATTCCTCTCAATATATTAAGAAAATCCCCCTAAGGTTTCATTCAAAAAAAATTCAAAAATCATGCAAAAAAAGGCCAGGTAGTTACCTACACTCTGGGCTTAGGCTCCCAACTCCTTATATATATATATATATATATATATATATATATATATATATATATATATATATATATATATATATATATGGGATTGGGGAGCCTACACCCATGTGTAGGTAACTTTCCTACACCCACCTCTTATTCCCTCATTTTTTTTGATTTTTTTTGAAAGAGATCTTTAGGGGATTTACTTAGAATATTAAATGAAATATGTGTTTCAAATTTCATGTAAAAAGGGCATTCCTAACAGCTCCATCGGAAGGGGCAGATTTCATCAAATCTGGGACCGTTAAAATTTGACTATCATGATGGATGAGTTAGAAGTCTCGAAATAAGTTGAAATTTGAATGACGATATGGTGATATATTGTGATCTAAATTCCCCAAGGAATTATCTCAAAAAAACAAAAAAAAAATGAGGAAAAAAAAGGTGGGTGTAGGAAAGTTACCTACACATGGGTGTAGGCTCCCTTTTCCCTATATATATATATTGGCATTCATATTCGTTTTAAAATGTACGCGGATATGGATATCACTTTGACATTCGTTAATATTTGTTTTCATACATAAATATAGTAACAAATTTATTTATAACTATGTGCAACAATATTTTATGAGTGCATTCACCACTGTTGATATAATTGTTATGAAAATACTGTATTTAATATCTCTATTTTATGTGTAAACTATCTTAAACGTGTATATTTTAGTTAATCTATTAAATATTTTTGTTATTATTCGTGTTCATTTTACAATCATATTCGTTTTTAAGGATATGGTAAAACATTTTTCACATCTGTCAATATTTGTATTCACATTCGTATTTTAAAATAAATAAGGATATGATTATAAATATATTCGTATCCGTATCCAACCATTTTCATCTCGGACTGTCACGACAGAAAAGATATCAAAAAATAACTTTGAAAATCCAAACAATTGAATTAACAAATTAATCAAACAGAATAACGCATCCAAGACTAGATTAATATGAATCGAATTTTCCGAGATCTAATTGACATTCTCGAGACCAAACCCATACAAGAGTTTGCACATGTGTTTGGCCCATCCAACTAAAGATTAAAGCAATCAGATACAAATACCAATATATGTGTTTACGATATCCTTATCCTTTTATTAAAATTCGGATATAAATAGGAATATGTAATGTGAAAAATTATATCCTCAAAATAAGAACGCAATTGCAAAACGGATATTAACAAATTCAAAACAGATATTTGACAAAGGAATATTAATTTACGTAAAAGATTTGAGCATTTAAGATTCATAACAAACTCTAATATATAACAAATGTATTAAATAATTTTAGAAATAAAATGGACGTAAAAAATAAAATAAAGCTCACCACATTTATTCTATTCGTATTGATATCCCTTAAAATTTGTACATTCGTATTCGTAATGATATCCTTGAAAAAACAAACATTCTTTTGCTCCAAAATTTGAACAAACATTTAAAGTTCATAACAAACTCCAATATATAACAAATACGTTAAATATTTTAAAATATAAAAAACTGAAACAAAAGAAAGCTCACTACACTTATTTATATTAGTATTGGTATCCTCCAAAATTTGAATATCCGCATTCACATTCATATTCGTATTTGTACTGATATCTTTGAAAATAAACAAATAAACGTTTTCTCCAAATTTTAAACATTTGCATTAATATTCATATTCCTCAAGATTTAGAATATCAAAATCGTATTGTATTATGGTAGAAAATGAATTTCAGTATTCACATCATATTTATCATATGTAAGAAAATGACATCCATATCCTCTATTTAGCTAATACGATACAAATGAATATGCAGATGTATCTGTTCAGTTTTATCCCTACGTCCAACTCTTCTTTGTCTCTTTGCCAAATGAGCTTACAGAGGAACCCATATATATGTCCCAAAAAAATTTAGCACCAAAAACTATGATAGTAAACTTTTTTCCATTGACAATATTTTGAATCAGGAATTTCCATCCTCAGATACAGTTGAAAATCCCAATCGATGCTTAATACCCTCAAATACAACATATTATTTGGTGTGTCTGAATAGCTTAGAATGCATAATAAATGGGTAAGTACGAGCTACATGTAAACCATGTGAACAATTTCAAATTTTCGTATCATGCAAAGGGTCAAGCCTTGGCCCACATAACCACATAGGTTGAACCCAATGGCCACAATTAACCATCCCATTTGAGAAGAAGATACAAAGTATAAGTAGATGAATGAAACATACTTAAATTAATTGATTTGTTTGCCTGAGTATTGACAAGTAAACTGCAGTTTGGACAAGGTAGGGAAGCTGCCGGCCAGGCATCTTGCGGTCTCAGAATATCGCACGACTTGGCTGCTAGCAGTTAGAACAGTTGCAGTTCAAATTTAGTCATTTACCCTTTCAAAAGGCTCAACCGGAGCACCTGCTGCAAAACGACCAGCTGAGATGTTTCGACGAGCATCGAATATTGCGGCCATATCGTGAAACTACAACCAAGCCGGCCCAAACAAACATGCCATGAATGTCAACCCTTAAAGACAAAAACATCTCATTAGAATATCGAAAATGGAAACAAAGAAAGGGACCAGATAAATAAATAAAAATAAACCGAAAAACCATGCTGGCGCTCCAAACATTCAAAAGAGAAGGATTGCACGTACTTTGTCCTTTGACCACCAAAGAGCAGACGCCTTCTCCCAACACCAGATCATATTTCTTCCAGGTATTTCCCCTCTCTGCAAATTGGTTGTACCATCCAGGCAGAGCTTGTTTCTCAGCTTGAATATCGCTTGCCGCAATTGTGAAATGCGTCTTTTGTTTCCACGTCTAAGACTTGATTACATAACTTCATTTGGCAAATCCATGAGAAGCAGAGATGCAATCGATGAAGCGTTGGCTCTGCTGTTCCAGTTCTGACAGCTACAAGTACCAGCCAACCGAGAAAGCGATTCTCCCAGGAGAGAATGATGGTGCATACCGTAAGTTTGTTCTCATCCTTTGATGGATCGGTTATGCATTGAGGTTTCTATACATGTAGTTCCGCAATTGATCATATGGATCGAAATCATGAAGATAATTCAGCTATCAATATACAAGACACGAAGCTGGCTTCATCTTTTATAACGTTTGGTGGACTTAAACCCCTTTTCTTTTATGTTATTGTTTTCTCCTTCACTTGGATATGTCAAGAAAAAAAAGGATGATTAGAGGTGAAGAATTGTCGTCGGGAAGGCATTTAATTTATCACAAAACGGAGCATTAAACGAGGTAGTAGCTAAGATAGATCTTTCAAGTAAAACGGTGAGGAGCGGGCGAGAAGAAATAATCTTGTCATCTATCACCATTTTCCATGGACATTCACAATAAGATACGTTGATAAACGATCCAAGCGAACAAGCAATCACACAGAGAAGACAACAACTTACATGGAAAATCACACTGGTTTCATGGGGATAAAACCACGAGCAAGGGGAGATCTCACTAAGATAGAGAAACCCTAGGAGGCGACGCTCTTCCTGAAATAGATTTTCAAGTGGCCCACGCCCTAGCCTAACACATACACATGGTAAACAGATCCTAATAGGGTCAGCCAAGATCCATTCAATGGGTGGAATTTTCGAGGTATATCCTTACGTCCTAGAAAATCCAACCAAATTCACGCAAGTTGTGAACTTGGTTAGTGAAATTGATTTGGTCATCATATCTATTAGCTTGCATGATGTGATCTTCTGAATTTGAAAGTTGCCATTTGTGACTACTACTCTAACAATGTGGTACCGGACATCAATGTTGTTAGAGAATAAATGTATGTAGGTAATTGAATCTCTCCAGACTCCAATGACCACAAGAGCTCAAGTTTAGTCATGTTGAAGTATGCAATAGAGGCGTAATTGGATCTCTCCAAGATCCGTTTACCACCTAATCATGGTTATTCCCACATCTATTATTTGCTGGACTCGGTCTACCTGTGGGGATATATAAGGAGCTCCACTCTCTCTTTATTGATTGAGAGATTGCAGTAGACGATCCGACCCCTAGAGGCATTTTGTCATGGTTTCATCATGCTCCTCCTCCGAGAGTTCCACGTAAAACCAAAATGTTTATGATTGATTTCTACTACTCGATTATCGATTATGCTTCAGTATTCTTTATTTTCAACATGGTATTAGATTGAGTTGATTTCTTGGGTTTTTCCTTCTCGATTTTATTTTTGATCAGTGTATTCTTTGTATAAGTTCTGAAAGATCTGATCGAAAAAAGAGACGATATCCGAACCACCGACAATGTGCGCAAATCCAGCCCTAGCGCATGCACATTTAGCGATTAGGGTTCATGGAGCCCTAGATTCCAGTAATAGCAACAGTTCCTGGAGGCAATGGCGACGAGCATCAAACCTAAGTCTAGAGCAACACGCAGGGACTCCTCTTTAGGGCTTTAGACATCGTTTTTCGCCTCACCGCCCAAATCTCTACCAGCAACTCCCCCTTTGCATTATATAGGGTGGGTTCCTAGTTGCGAAAGGAACCATAAGAGGAGGCAACTCGTGGATCATCAACCAAAGCAATCTCTTCAAGACGCTATCCAAGCGAACCGACTCCAGTTCCTCGAAAAAAAATGGGAGAGGTCATTCTTTGTTCAATCATAGGAAAGGCCCAACATGAGGTGCCTAACCCTCCACTAATTTGAGATCAGCATAGGGGACGACCACTATGCATCAGGTACCTATACCTTATTGTCGGGTGCCTATGCCCGACTACTTCAAATGGACTTCTCTACCTAGGGTTCATCTCAGACTTCTCTAGTCCATCCACAACATGACATACCAAAACTCCATGGTCTAGACTACTACTGCTATCAATTGTCTTCATCGAGCATCGATTATTACTCCATGCTGAACTTTCTACAATGACTCTTCTCAAGCATGACCTTATCGTCGCAGACATGTCCTCGTGCAACGTCTTCTCCCAGTAGTGATTATTTTGATTAGGTATCTATCCCATCTCTATGAGATGTAAAGAGTGAAGATGTGTCGTATATTTTCTTTTGTTGCAAGCTACAGCTTTCTCAGCTCCAGCTTGAGGGGAGCGTTGAAGTAATAGAGGGGTAATTAGATCTCTCCAATATCCAATTACCCCCCACTCATGTTTAGTCCAACATCTACTATTTGTGGAACTCGGTCTGTCTATGATGCTATATAAGGGGCCTCCTCACACCCCTTGTACTCATTGAGGCATAGCAATAGACAATCGGACCCTTAGAGGTCTTCTCCCATGATTTCATCCCGCTCCTCTCGAAGTAGAGATCCATGTAAAATCAAGATGTTTATGTTTAATTTTCTTCTTCTCGATTATCGATTATGCTTCTGTGTTCCTTATTTTCAACAAAAGTTTTAGAAATCTCAAGTACTTTAAAGATGAAATTTCAAAATAAACAGAGATGTTAGAGGAGCTGCAAACAAGGGTGGGTTGCTAGAGGAGAGGATGGGAACTACGGTTGAAGCATGGGAAGGAGCTACAAGTGGGCGTTGTAGATGGAAGGAGGGAATGAGGGGATTCATCGGATCAGGATCTGACTACAGGGAGGTCCGCTTAGGGGAGTAGGATGAAGGGATTTGAGCCTAAAAGATGTGAATGGACAACCGATGGCCATCAAAAAGACAACAGTGGCCAATATACAGGCTTTTTCCACCTAAAATTTCGAAATATGATTTGCTGATTTTTCTCATAATGGAAAAAGTTAGCTCGCATTGCATTATCAATTAATATACAATTGGCACTGAAATCAATAAATTCATTTTGCATCTTTAGTTTATAAATCCCACCAATAATAGATTTGACGGGAGGCAATAGAACATGTAGCCCGTACCACTTACAGTGGGAAAATCCCTTATTTTATTTTTCAATCAACTTGTAGCATGATGTCTATTTTTCTTTATTATTATTATTAATAATAATTTTCTGTTAAAATTAATCGCTCACTAATGTATCATACGTTTCAATTTCCAATATTCATAAATGGTCATGGTTAAGTTCATGTTTGTGTAATCTGAAGAATTCCATTTCAATCAACAAATACCCAAGCAAGTATTCTATCATATCCCAATAAAAAATATCATACAAATGAATGCTTTCAGATTACCATGATCCCTCCAAGGTTCTGGATGACGCAAAACTTGAATCGGATATTCCACCACCTCCCATCGATGTGCACGCCTATTCGTTGGACTTCCTGCAAGAGAAAACTGGCATGTTCAGCTCAAAATCACTGGTTGGAGAAGGGTCATATGGGAAAGTTTATTATGCAACATTGGGGGATGGAAGAGAGGTGGCCATAAAAAAGCTCGACAGTTCATCTGAACCCGACTCAGACAGGAAGTTTCTTACACAGGTTCGGTTGCTTATCTAGAAACAAAATTTAAGCATAATAGCAGGAAATGTCAAAACTACATACTCTGATACATTAAGTCCTAGAAATTGTTTGTTTCCAATGTCTTCAGGTTTCAGTTCTGTCAAGATTGAAGCATAATAACTTTGTTGATTTACTGGGATACTGCGCAGAAGGAAGTAATCACCTACTAATGTATGACTTTGCCGTCAATGGTTCCCTGCGTGATATTTTACATGGTACAAGATTTCAACTAAAATGTCATCATTTTTATGATTGAAATGAAAGGGTTCCTAATTTCTGGGCTCCAAAATACAGGAAGAAAAGGAGTCAAGGGCGCACAGCCTGGTCCTCCTCTCAGCTGGAGGCAACGAGTGAGAATCGCAGTAGAAGCTGCACAGGGACTGGAGTATCTGCATGAGAAGGCTCAGCCTCCTGTAATACACCGTGATATCCGTTCAAGCAACATTCTGTTATTCGATGACTTCAAAGCCAAGATTGCAGACTTCAATCCGGCAAACCAGTCCCCAGATGCAACTGCGCGTCTCCACTCCACTAATATCTTAGGAACATTCGGCTATCATGCACCAGAGTCAGTATTCCTTCCTTAAACAATGCCAACCAATCATTTCAAAATGCCGCATCGCCTCTTTTTTCTTCTTGAGATGCATAGAACCTGGATGTCTCATACTCTTGCGAACAGTTTAAAACTGTGTTGAGTTACTTGTCTTATAGGTAAATGAATCATGAGTGAGGATCCATTTCTTGTTGCTGTGAGCAACAAGGATCAGTTTCACTGTGGTTTATCCCTCCCCTTTAGGAGAGATTCCACGATAAATCTTGTGCCATCTGTCTCGGTGCTTGCCTTGTTTTTTTTGTACACGGTATAAGAGTCACGTGCTCCACCTCATGCACCCTTCTTCAATTGAGAGATCCATTCTCTCGAGGCTGTTGCTGCTGCAATTCTTGCGGTTGGGTTGCTCCTGCAGTGCTGTTGTGCGCTACTTCTACCTGCGGTGGCGATGCATAAGGGCTGGGATCCTTGGAGGTCATCTTCTCTGTGCTTGTTCTCGGGTCGGGCTGCTACGTAAAACATTTGGTGTGTCGTGTAGCTGCTGAGGTTACTCCCTTGCTGTGGTGTTTGTAGTTTGTTGTGACTTGGATGCACTCCTATGTGTGCCTCGCGTTTTCAACTTTCAAAAAGCTTCATCGTTCTCGTGGAGGTTTTTCCCTGATTTTGAAGTGACGAACCGTGCTTTGTGGGCATGCAGCCCTCTTTCTTATTGTTCAGGGTGGTGCTTCTGTGGGTGGCTGGTTGCTGGTGCTTCTTGTAGAGACATGAATTTAAGGTGTACATAAGGTGTTTGATAGATTGCCTCTTACAACTGTGATGATAGAATGTGAGATGCAGTTGAGGAGAATGCTCATGGTCCACTAGACGTTAATAGTCTGGACTTCCTGAAGCTCGTACATGTGTTTAGGTTGGAGGTCTTTCTTTTTTATTCTTTTTTTGCTTAGCCTCTCTCTAGTTGCAAGGGATTTTTACACCCATAACTCTGAGTAATTTCGTAATTACAATCATAACCCCGCGTAATCGTGAATTACTCATAGGACCATGAATAGTACTTAACTCTTACACTCATAACCCCATGTCCACTTTCATCTGATTTTCCGTTAACTATGACGGTATTCGTCAAATATTTCACATTTATACCCTTTAAGTTCTCAATATTTACAACCAAGGAGACCACTCCCCCCACCTCCCGACCTCCTCCCCTTCCACCTCCAGCCAGCCCACCCCTACCCCTGCCGAGCTCCTCCAGCACCCACCTCCCATTCTTTCCTCTCCAAGCTCCTCCTCCCCCCCTGAAGCTTCCCCCCTCCTCCCCCTGGAAGCTCCCATCCGTGGCTCCTCCTCCCATGGAATCTCCCCCTGTGGCTCCTCTCTCCCCGACCCCACCACACACACGAAGCCTCGCAACCTACGGGCCCGATCGTCTACGAAACTCCTCCTGTCGCCCCCTTCGCTGCACTCACGAGACACCCCCCCCCCCCCCCCCCCCCGCGCGCTGCCCTCCTGCCGCCCCTCCGCAACACTCACGAACCCCCTTCCTGTAGCCCCTCCGCCGCCTGCAAAGTTGCCCAGCCCCCCGTGCAGCCGCTCAGCAAAGGCTGCCAAAGCCCCCACTACAACCACGCGACCCAATGGGCCAGCCCTCCTGCGAAAACCTCCTCTTGCCGCCCCTCTGCCGGCCGCAACAAAGCATCCCTCGCCACCACCACCACACGACCCACGGGCCTGCCCTCCTGCGAAAACATCCTCCCGTCGCCGCTCTGCCGGCCGCACGGTCGCGTAGCACCCCCCCTGCACGGTTGTCCAGTAAGAGCCCCGTCCACGTGCAGACGCTTAACAAAGTCCCCTCCTCCTCCCTAGAAGCTCCCCCCATGGCTCCTCCTCTCCTGGAAGTCCCCGAGCTCCTCCTCCTCACTGGAACGTGGCTCCTCCTCCCTTGGAAGCTCCACCCGTGGAAGGAAGCCCCCAACTATTGAGAATGATTGTGTGGCTGAGTTAACGTATTAAACTAACGGAGTGTTATGGATGTAAGACGGAGTGATTATCTAGGGTTTTTCGTGTAATTCACGATTACGTGGGGTTATGATTGTAATTACAAAATTACTCAGGGTTATGGGTGTAAAAATCCCTAGTTGCAATTGTTGTTATCCATTGGGTTTTCATTGGCCTGAATAGGGATTCCGTGGTGATTGGTGTTAGGTTCCAACTTTTAGCGTTGCAAGAATTGTTG
The DNA here is from genome assembly GCA_037367405.1 of Ottelia alismoides. Lineage (NCBI taxonomy): Eukaryota > Viridiplantae > Streptophyta > Magnoliopsida > Alismatales > Hydrocharitaceae > Ottelia > Ottelia alismoides. The sequence goes on along the minus strand of JAZKJV010008164.1, from coordinate 111,159 downwards.
TTGTTGCTTCATGATTGAGCTGAACTAGAGCTGAAACATGCTTACTTGTTTGTTATAAACAGAGATTAGTTCTGTTAAGCTCACAAGGTTGTGTTCTCTCCTATATGCGGGTTATCCAAAACACGAGTGGATAATTGACAGTGGTGCCACTGATCATATGACGTGGGGTTATGATTGTAATTACAAAATTACTCAGGGTTATGGGTGTAAAAATCGCTAGTTGCAATTGTTGCTATCCATCGGGTTTTCATTGGCCTGAATAGGGATTCCGTGGAGATTGGTGTTAGGTTCCAACTTTTAGCACTGCAAGAATTGTCGTTGTTGCTTCATGATTGGGCTGAACTAGAGATGAAACATGCTTACTTGTTTTTTATAAACAGAGATTGGTTCTGTTGAGCTCACAAGGTTGTGTTCTCTCCTATATGTGGGTTATCAAAAATACGAGTGGATAATTGCAGTGGCGCCACTGATCATATGACCGGTGATCCAAAACTATTTAGAGCCAACAATTTGGCCTCTGTTAGGGATCACGTCGCCCTTACGGATGGATCATGTGTCACTGTGGCTGGGAAAGGAAGTGTATCCATGCTTGATAAATTCACCATCCACAATACACTTCATGTTCCTGATATGCCACTAAATCTCATTTTTGTTAGCAAGATAACTGTGAACTTGTCTTTTCCGTTAATAGTTGATAGATGTGTATTGCATGACATGGAAACGAGAAGGAAAATTGGGATTGGCCTGGTTTCTGAAGGTTTGCATCATTTACCAATTAAAGTGTCATCTGTTATGGATTGGCCTCTGTTAGGGATATGACCGGTGATCCAAAACTATTTAGAGCCAACAAATTGGTCTCTGTTAGGGATCACGTCGTCCTTACGGATGGATCATGTGTAATTGTAGCTGGAAAAGGAAGTGTATTCACCATTCACAATACACTTCATGTTTCTGATATGCCGCTAAATCTCCTTTTTGTTAGCAAGATAACTGTGAACTTGTCTTTTCCGTTGATAGATGTGTATTGCATGACTTGGAAATGAGAAGGAAAATTGGGATTGGCCTGGTTTCTGAAGGTTTGTATCATTTATCAATTAAAGTGGCATCCGCTTTAACGACTACGATTCGAGGAAGGAAGAACAAGAATGATCGCGAACGTCATGTCTTACAATGGCACGAGCGTCTTGGAAATCTCCCATTTGGTTATCTTAAAGAAATATTTCCTTCATTATTTGAAAACTTGAACTCTACAGACTTAGTGTGTCATGTTTGTTTGAAGGCAAAGCACACTTGTGCAACATATTTAGTTTATGAAAGTAAGACCGGTGAGTTTTTTGAGCTAATTCACTCTGATGTTTGGGTTCCTACTAATATTCCTATAATGGCTATAAGTACTTCACTACTTTTATTGATGATCATTCTCGAAGCACTTTTGTTTATTTATTTCGAGATCGTGGAGAAGTTATCAGCAATGTGAAAAAAATTTCAATCTTATTGAGACACAATACAAAAAGTGATCAAGAGATTCAAGTCTAATAATGCCTGTAAGTATTTGTCTAAGGAACTGCATGAATTTTTTAGTGCAAAAGGAACTGTTCATGACACTTCTTGTAGTTATACCCCTCAACAGAACAATATAGCAGAGCGAAAGAACATACATCTTCTTAAGTTAGCAAAACTCTCCAATTTCAAAAAACCTCCCCAAGAGATTTTGGGGAGGTTGCTCTCACGAGTGCCTAACTTATAAACAAAATGCCCTCAAGATGATTGAATATAGTACTCCTTTTTCTATTATTCAGCTAGGGAGTAAGACATTTGGTCTCCCTCCAAAGACTTTTGGTTGTGTTTGTTACTTTCGTAATTATGCATGTGATGCAACGAAACTTGATGCACGTTCAACTGAAGGTATCTTCTTGGGATACTATCTGACTCAAAAAGTCTATAAATGCTTACGCCCCAAGGATGGAAAATGCATGTTACTAAAGATGTCTCTTTTATTGAGCACGAATCTTATTTTCCTAAGCATTCCCTTCGGCGGGAGAATGAAAGTAGTAGTGAAGGTAATGTTGAGGATGTTCAGAATGTTCTTTTACTAGATACATGTGATATTTCTATGAGCTCTATGGGTAACTCCAAACGGACTGATGTAGATACAGAGGGATGGAAACTTTGTTCTCCTCAATGGAAAGAAAAAACTTACAACAAGACTCAGATGCAAACCCTATAAAAAGAGATTAATCAAAATCATGTCCAACCATGGATGTTCCAAGTCCTTCCATTATTTGTTGGTGATTCATGTTCTAATCTAGAAAGTGATCAGGAAAAGGATGTTGATAACAACAATGATGTCGATGGGTTGATCATTTCTGAAGGAGTTTCAATTGCACATAAACACGGAGGAAGGGAAATAAAGCTCCCCTCGAGATATGCAGAATGTACTAGATACCCTATTGAAAGATATGTCGGCTACTCCAAGCTTAGCGAAAATTATAAATGCTTTATCTCATCATTATTTGACTCCGTGATTCCTAAGTATGTTGTTGAAGCTAAGGCTAGTCCTAAATGGGTTCGAGCTATGCAGGAGGAGATTGGAGGCTCTTGAAAAAAAACTGTACATGGGACATCCTAGATATCCCAAGATGGTGCACATCTGACTGGTTCGAAATGGGTCTACACCATAAAATACAAGTCAAAGGGTAAGTTGAAAGATGCTAAACTTGTTGTACAGGGGCATAGTCAGAATATGACATTGATTACCTATAGACTTTTGCCCCTCTAGAGAAAATAAATATTGTACGAATTGTGATCTCTCTTGTTGTTGTCAAAGATTGAGAGCTTCATCAGATGGATGTGAAGAATGCCTTCTTGAATAGAGATCTTCTGGAAGATGTTTACATACATATGCCACATGGTCAGGAGAAGACAGGAAAATGTTGCAAACTAAAAAAAGCTTTATATGGTTTGAAACGATCTCTCAGAGCCTGGTTCGAGAGGCTTGGAATTGTAATGCTCAAGTTAGAATTCATATTCCATGACCATCCTAAAATCAAAACTATCTTCAAGATACCAAGAAATTAATGTTGGCTTAGAGGAACTGCTTCCTGAGAAGAAGAATGCCCAATATACTTTACAATTCTTAAAAGACCTCCATTATTATTGCTTCATTAAATAACCACACACAAGAGGGACACATAAAAACACGAAATTCATGAGGCATTCTTTCATATGCAAATGCCCGATATACTCTCAAAATCGCTTAACACATAACTTCAGAAGAAGCTCAATAATCAGGACATGGAGTGTGTTGCGAGTAGTAAAAGCAAATTGTTGAGATTTATCGTGTGAAGATTGATTGGTTGAATACTAGTGGAGAACATTGCTGATGTGGTTGATCTCCCTAATGCCTTCTGATTGGTCGAGACCTGTTAGGCTGGATTGCCGAAATGTTTGATCTGCCTCCTACATCCTGATTGACTGAGAGCTATTGGGTTGGATTGTTGAGATGTCTCATTCGCCCCTTGCATACTGATTGGCTGAGAGTTGTTGGGCTGGATTGCTGAGATGCCTGATTCGCCTTCTCCATCTTGATTGGTTGAGAGCTGATGGTGTGGATTGTTGAATATAATTGGTATTCTTTTGTTGCAGAATAAAAGGGCCATGGAGCATCACATATTGTATCCTAATATTGTTGGGAAAAATGATTAAGTTGTTATTCCAAGAACCCTAGGTGCTCTTATATATGAGAGTAGCCTATGGGTAAATTATATAAAGCATATATAAGTAAAGACAGTTAAGAAACTATCCGAGAAATAAGAAATAAACACTATATAATAAATATATCTCTACACTCCCCCTGAAGATGGAGCATAGATGTCGATCATGCTCAACTTGGACGAAAACTTCTGAAAATATCCTCGGAGTAAGACCTTGGTGAGGATATCTGCAGTCTGGTCCCCTGAGCTGACATGAGATGTGGAAATAAAAGTCTTCTGAATCATGTCACGTATATAATGGTAATCAACCTCAATGTGCTCGGTACGTTCATGAAATGTTGGGTTATTTGCAATAAATATGGCAGCCTGATTGTCACATTTCAGTGACATGAGAAGAGGAACCTCTATGTGTAGATCTGTAAGAACAACTCGAACCCACATCATTTCTGTGCTAGCCTGGGCCATTGCCCTATACTCAGACTCAGCACTAGACCTGGCCACAACAGTTTGTTTCTTTCTCTTCCATTAGACAAGAGAATCTCCAACTATACTGCAAATCTTGTTGTGGACTTCCTATCCTTGGGGCACCCTGCATAATCAGCATCTGTGTATGCTGAGATGGTGATCGACTTACCTTTTCTAAAAAATAAGCCTACACCTGGAGATGATTTAAGGTACTTTAGTATCATCTGTATAGCGTCCATATGTACCTCACGCGGTTGCTCCATGAATTGGATAATTCTGCTAACTACAAATGAGATATCTGGTCTAGTAATTGTAACATAAAGGAGCTTTCCTGCCAGTTCTCTGTACCTTCTCTTGTCTACTTCATCAATGTCATTATCATACAGCTTCATACTTGGATCCATAGGTGTAGTAGCAGGTCTGCACTCAATCATACATGTGTCACTGAGCAAATCAGTGATACATTTCCTCTGGGTCATTACTAGTCCTTGTTGATTTCTGGCAAACTCCAGTCTCAGAAAGCACCGGAGAGTTCCAAGGTCCTTAGTAATGATTCACGACCCAAAAAGTCTTTAGCCATCATTATTCCCTGTAGGTCATCTCCTGTAATGAGAATATCATCAACATATACCATAATGGCAGTTGTACCTATGGTAGTTCTCTGTGTGAAATGAGAATGATCTGCATTGGATCGTTTGAACCCTTGTTTTTCAAACAAATTTGAGAGCTTCTAGAACCAAGCTCTCGGGCTCTGCTTGAGTCCATATATGGCTTTATGAAGTCTACATACTTGTGTATACTCCCCCTCAGCAGTAAAACCTAGTGGTTGTTGCATATAGACTTCTCCCTGAAGATCGCCATATAGGAAGGCATTCTTGACATCAAGTTGAAATTGATGCCAATCTCGAAGAACTGCAACTAAAAGAATCCATAGGCTAGACTGACGTGCAATGGGGGAAAATGTGTCTAGATAGTTTGCCCCATATGTTTGTGTAAAGCCTCGTGCAACTAGCCTGGCCTTGTATCGATCAATGCTGCCATTTCCATTCTGATTCACTGTAAAAACCCGTTTACATCTCACTAACGATGCCCCAAAAGGAGCAGGTACTAGACTCCATGAACCTCTAGACTGTAGAGCCGCCACCTCTTCCTCCATGGCTAGACACCACCGACCATCTGTCAACGCCTCCTAGTAAGTCCATGGTAAGGCCACGGTATTCAAAGCAGCTACAAACTTCCCAAAATCACCTGTCAGACGCTCGAAGGTGACAAGAGAAGAAATCGGATACGAGGCACAGGAACATTGCTGCTTCCTAATAATAATAGGTAAATCCAGGTCATCATCATCATTCCTACCACCACGCCGATCATCATCCTCCTGAGAGAAGCCCTACTGAGAATCATTATTAATCCCATCATTAGAAGTAATGCTATTAGGACAAACCTAGGGCATGCTGGATGATGGGCCAAGAGCATGTGTATGAGCAGACCGTCGACTGTAATGATGTGGTAGTGGTGGAACTAGAATAATGGGAGGTGGGGCTGATGGTGGTGATGGAGATGGTGAGGAAGGTGGTTGATGCATGGGCGGAGGTGGAATGTAGATCTGATTATCCGAATCTGAAGGAGTCAACCTGTCACCTGTAGGCGAAAAATACATGACAGACTCGAAAAATGTGACATCTGTGCTGACATAATATCTCCTGTGTAGCGGATCGTAGCAACGATAACCCTTCTGAGTTCTGGAGTAACCGACAAAGACACATTTACCAACCCTTGGAGAGAGAGCTTGTCAATCGTTGGAGATAACCAATGCACAAACGCAACAGATCCAAAAACACGAGGGCTAAGAGAGAATAACTCCCTGTTAGGAAAAAAACAAGTGAAAAAGTGACTTTCTCCCCCAATACCGATGATGACATGCGATTAATGAGATAACAAGCTGTGAGGACCGCACCACTCCAGAATGAATGAGGGACACAGCTCTGTATCAAGAGTGTACGAGTGACATCTAGAAGGTGATGGTACTTTCTTTCAGCAACATCATTCTGTTGAGACGTATAGGCACACGATGTTTGATGAAGAATACTATTTGAAGAAAAGACTTGAGACAACATATGTGTACAGAATTCAAGCACATTAGCAGTCCGTACGATTTCGACAAAGGTTGAAACCACATTCTGCACTTCTCTAATAAAATTTAGTATAACATTTCTAGCTTCAGATTTATTCTTCAACAAGAAGACCCAGGACAGACGTCTAAAATCATCCGCAACCACTAAATAAAATCTATGTCCCTAATGAAGGGAACACGACTTGGACCCCAAATGTCTACATGGAAAAACTCAAAAGGGGAGCTACTTCTCCGACTCTGACGACTAGGAAAGATTGACAGATGATGCTTTCCTAATTGACATGTCTCACAGTTGAATGATGAACGAGGTGAAATCTAAGGAAGGACTTGATGCAGTTTCTGAAATGGGAGATGACCGAAATGCAGATGCCATAGGAAGGGGAAACCAGTCCAGTGAAATGGGATGATAGACCAATATACGGTGTGTGTGTGTGTGTGTGTGTGTGCCAGTCGATAGAATCCGCCCTGCTCATGGCCACAATCAATCACCATGCATGTAAGAATGTCCTAAAATAAGAGATAATGGGTCAAAAATGGCTCGACAATTTAAATCCTTAGTAATCTGACCGATAGACAATAAGTTCATTGAGAAATCAAGAGCATGTAGCATGTTCTGCAATCGTATAGAAGGTGTCAAGATGATCTCCCATGTTCCGTGATAGGGGAATGAGTCCCATCAGCTATGACCACTGTCCTTTCTAGACCTGTATGTAGGCTATTAGCTGGCCTCTATATCCACACAAGTGATGTGTGTGAACCAGAATCAATAATCCATTCCTATCTGAACCATGATAAGAAGTAGAGGCATGAACACTACCTGAGGTGCTTGCTCCTGCAGTAGCGGCAAAGTTCGAGCTGTTCTCTGAAGCAGGCGTTGGAGTACTAGATAGGGGTACAATATCTCTCAATCAAGATACAAGATCATCATATCGTTGATCCGATGTGAGTGGAGCAGCTTGTTGATGTTGGGCCTGTTCTGCTACACGTGTTGATGCTAGAAAACCATGCTTGGAGTAGCATGTATCTTCCGTATGATCAGATCTGTGTCAATAGGTACGTTGTGGTCCACGATCAGGTCCACCTCTACCACGTGATGCCCATCCATGAAACTGAGATGAATCGCCTCTTCCACGAGAGGCCGCCATGACAGAAGAATTTAGTGTAGGAGATGGAAACATTGATCCTACTCAACCTTCGAAAGGTCTCTTCTATGGAAGGAATGGTAGCTTCAGCCAATATTTGTGAGGAAGTGGTCTCGTACTGCGAGTCAAGAGAGGCCAGAAACACTCCAGCCATAGTAGCATTCCAAAATGTCTTCATTTGCTCTAGAGTAGCTGTGAGAGGCACAAATCTATGAAGCTTCTCAAATATTTCGCGCAAGGCAGCATAGTGTGCATGTAATGGTTGGCCATTCTGCTTAATAATAAAGATGTCATGCTGTAGCTGTAAAATTTTCGTCTCATTCTTGGCCTGTGAATATGTGGCAACAAGAATATCCCACATGTGCAGAACACTGTTTGCAATATCCGATATCAAGGTACCAGATAACCAAACTTGTGCATATGCATCATCAGCCTCCCATGAGGTATACAACTCTGTCTTCCCCGTCGGCTATTCCTCAGTAAGAATATGCTTCTTACCCATCGACTTCATTAGGCAAATGAATTGCATGGCCCGCAACTCGTAATTTGATCATCCATCTTGACTACGGGCTGGACCACTAAAGGCGCCTGTGGTGGGGATATCAACCTTGTTTTATGGCACCTTGCCGATCGTAGAAGACGAGGATCGTAGACTTGACAAAGTAACTGTCTACACTAAAATAAAGGAAGTTGGTAGCATGTGTAGACATAGATCTCAACCAACCCCCTAAAAGAAAGCAGCGGGACTACGACCCTGATCGTCGGAGATGCAGCAGTGGGGAACTCTGGATATGTTGCGGTGGCCGCAGTGGCCAAGAGGGTCGTGGGGGACGAGAGGGTCACGGGGGTCGCAATGGCCGAGAGGGTCGCAGGGGCGGCGTGAACCGTGAGGGCGGAGGCCGCTGGGCGGTGGGAGGTTGCGGGGCCGCGGGGTCGCTGGCCGCGGGTGGAGGCATGCGAGAGGCAAGGCGGTAGGGGGCTAGGGTTAGGGTTTCGTGTACAAGAGCTCCGGTCTAGGACTGATGCTTTGATACCATGTTAGGAAAAATGATCAAGTTGTTTATTCTAAGAACCTTATACTTTTTTATATAGGAGAGTAGCCTATGGGCAAATTACATAAAGCATACATAAGTAAAGACAATTAAGAAACAACCCCAGAAACGAGAAATAAACACTGTAACATAAATATATTTTTACAAATATGATTCAAGCAATAATAGAGGGAGTCTGGTTTGGGCAAGTGGAGTAGGCATATTACCGAACCACTATAAATACTCATCTTATGTGATTGTGCCGCTTTCTTCTCTGATTGTGCTTCTCTTCATGTGGTGCTTGATCGGATCCTTCTCCAACAACTGGTATTAGAGCAAGGTTCGGAGATCAACCTCTACACGGATGGTGGAAGAATAGAAGATCAATCGAGAAGTTCTATGGATCGAACTTTACATTCTGAAAAATGCAGATCGAAGATGTTCTATACCAGAAGGATCTTTATCTTCTGATCAAAGGGAAGGAGCCTGAAACCATGAAGGATGAGGAGTGGAAGGTACTACACTGAAAGGTTCTAGGAACGGTAACGTTTAGCCTTGCTCTATCGATGGCTTCAAATATCGTAAAGGAGACGACAACGATGAATCTTTTCAAAGCCCTTGAAAAGATGTACGAGAAGTCATTCACATCAAATAAGGTGTATTTGATGAATAAGCATTTATATTTAAAGATGAGTAAGAACTTTGTAGTAGCTTCACACTTGAATGTTCCGAATAATATCATTAACCAGTTAGACCCTGTGAAGATCATGTTTGATGATGAGGTAAAAATCCTTTTCTTCTTTCTAATTTACCTGATAGTTGGAATGCATTAGTTGTAGCAGTTAGCAAATCCTATGGTTCTGCAAATTTGAAGTTGGAGGATGTTGTTGTTCTTCTTGGATAAGTATAACATGAGATATCTAGAGAAGAACACTCGTCAGATACTGCCTTGACTACAAAAGGAATAGGCGGGAAGAGCTACAGGAACCAAAAGCATTCCAGAGGAAAGTCAGCAAGAGGAAGATCCAAATATAGAGATCCGAAGTCCATGGTGTGTTGGAATTACAATCAAAAGGGGCATTACAAGACAGAATGTAAGGCCCCAAGAAAGCAGAAAGGAGAAAATGACAAAGGTAAGAATATTGTAAACCTTACCGAAAATGAAGATAATGATGCCTTAATGTGTTGCAGAGGCTCGAAATGAGTCCTGAATTGTGGACTCGAATGCTTCATTTCATACCACCCCACAAAAGGATATCCTCCAAAATTATGTGAGAGGTGGTTTTCAAAAGGTGCATCTAGGAGATGATGAATACTGCAGCATAATAGGAAAGGGAGACATTGACATATCCCAATCCATTGGTGACTTCTTGGGATTGAAGAATGTTAGGCATGTATCTAGTCTAAAAAGAAATATCATATCTATTGGATAATTATCAGAAAGTGGCGGGGTGATATTATTCGATTCAGATTTGTGGAAGATGTCTAAGGGATCATTGATCCTTGTTCGAGGAAAGAAAGAAGGAACCCTATATATTGCATCAGGCTCATATGACATGATAAATATTGCATCCTTTGGGTGTGATGCTAACACTTGACATAGACAACTTGGTCGCATGAGCGAAAAGAGAATAAAGATCATGCAAAAAAAGGAAAATTGATATGATTGTAGATTGTTGATCTAGATTCTATGAAGATTGTATCTTGGGAAAGTAGAAGAAAATCAGTTTCATAAAGATTGTAATAATACGAAAGACTAAAAGACTAGAGCTGGTTCATAAAAATGTATGGGGGCTATCTTAGGTGCCATCCCGTGACAGATCTCACTATTTTATTACTTTCATTATGATGCAACTAGAAATTTTGGTTTATTTTATCAAACATGAATCTGATTTGTTTGAGTTCTTCAAGATGTAGAAGGCTTTAGTTGAGAATGAGATAGGTTTAAAGTTGAAATGTCTCTAGTCAGATAATGGAGGAGTACTGCAGCAAGGAGTATGAATCCCATTGTGCCAAGAATGGGATCGGGAGATTGAAATAATCCCAAGAAAGCTCAGACATAATGGTGTTTTAAACGTATGAACATGACTCTTCTAGAGCGTGCGAGAAGTATGAGGATACATGTAAATCTACTCAAGCGACATTGGGTTGATGCAATGAACACAACAGTATACTTAATCAATCGAGGTGCATCTGCTGCATTAGATGGGGATCTTCCAGAAGAAGCACGGGCAAGAAAGGAGGTAATACTTTCTCATTTACGTGTTTTTGGATGCACAACTTATGCTCACAATAAGTGCATATTTGTTGGCTATGGTACAGATAAATATGGATATAGATTGTAGGATTTGGAGAACAAGAAGACAATAAGAAGCATTGATGTCACATTGAATGAGTCTTTCTTATACAAAGATAAATTGATAAGAGGAAAGAAAACTGGAGAATGAGATTATGTGGAGTTTGATGAACTCTGAACAAAGCACATCATATCCAAATGATAAGAATGTGCAACCCATCCCTCGGAATAATTCGCAAACTCTAATGCTATGGAAATCTTTCAGAATCAGCAAACCCGCTGCAAGATATTCACCTTCCTTAAATTACTTATTAGTGACCGATAATGGTAAGCTGGAATGTTTTGACGAAGCTCTACAAGGTGAGACAAGGAAGCAGTGGGAGTTAGTCATGGATGATGAGATGGACTCTCTCACAAGCAACAAGACATGTGATCTAGTCCCACTACTGAAGGGAAAGAAGGTTATGCACAACAAATGGGTATACAGGGTAAAGGAGGAAGCTGATGGTTCCATTAGATACAAAGCTTAGCTAGTGGCGAAGGGATTTCAGCAGAAAGCAGAGTCAATTTCACAGAGATTTTTACACATGTTGTAAATGTCTCAATCATAAGAGCAATATTGAGTATTATTGCAGCTGAAAATCTACATTTGGAGCAGCTAGATGTTAAGACAACATTTGTCCACAGAGATCTTGAAGAGGTCATTTACATGCAACAACGAGAGGGCTACGTAGCTACTAGAAAAGAAGACATGGTATGTGTTTATTAGTTGATCGGGAAACCTAGCGTCTAGTCTTGGAGGGCTTGTGGTGTTCGACAAGTCGGATACGACAATCACTGTATCGGTACCTCTCTTGGCTCTCGGATCCCAATCAACCAAATAAGCCAACAATCAACCCACAATGTATGATAATTTAATGCAAATATGTGAGTCAAAATTTATGTTTATTTCAAACTCTACAAAATATGTGTATAGTGTATAAGTATGAAGAGTGTCGAACCACAGAGAGAAATGGGGATTTGGTATTTATTGCCTATTAATGAAAACAAACAACAATCGTTTTTGTACTTTTTTAGCTTTTTTATTTTTTTGTGGGTTTTTAATTATAATTATTTTATTAATTTTTAGGTTTTATATTTTTATATTTTTTATTTTCTTTTAAATTTTGCAAATTTTTATTCTTTTTGTTTTTGAAGAATAATATATATATAACAATATGTATATTATAAATAGGAAATAGGTCCAAATATTTCCAAAATTATTTTTAATATATATTATATAATATAAATAATATAGAACAGACAACTTTTTTTGAAATTTTATATAATTTTTACTGAATTTTATAGAGTTTTTCAGGTTTTTCATTTTTTTGGAGTTATAATATATAGTAATATATACTATGTAATTTTTTCTAATTTTTAAAGTAGGTTTTATAATTTTTTGTATTTTTATAACTAGACAGGGAATATTTACCTCCTATTTGATTTTTAATAATTAGGACAACGTAATACATCACAACAACAACAACAAAGCCTTTTCCCACAATTAAGTAGGGTCGGCTACATGGATTCTTCGCCTCCATTCAGATCTATCTTGGGTCAATCTCGGGCTTATATCCACAAAACAAAGATCCCTTCGTATGGTCTCTTTCCAACACTTCTTGGGTCGTCCCCGCCCTCTCTTAGCCGGCTCAACATCCCAACACTCGCATCTCCTAACTGGTGCATCAGTTGATCTTCTTTGCAAATGACCAAACCATCTTAAGCGGTTTTCTCGCATCTTATCCTCGATCGGAACAACACCAACTTTCTTTCTGATTGCATCATTCTGAATCAGATCTTTACGTGTGTGTCCACACATCCACCTTAGCATTTTCTTTTCTGCTACAGCCATTCTCTGCACATGTCTATGGTTCACAGGCCAACATTCAGATCCATAAAGCATAGCAGATCTCACGACTGCTTTGTAAAACTTTCCTTTAATTTTTAAAGGAATTTTCTTATCACAGAGAACAGCAGAGGCTCCTCTCCACTTTAGCCAACATGCATTTATTCTATTAGTAACATCTCCATCAATTTCCCCATCATGTTGCAAAATAGATCCCAGATATCTAAAAAAACTCTCTTCTGAATGTTATCATCACCAATCCTCACCTCAATTCCTTCACCATTGCTTCCATCAAAGGTGCACTCCATATATTCTGTCTTAGCCCTACTTATACGAAATCCTTTACTCTCCAACTCATGTCTCCAGACCTCAAGCTTCTCATTTACTCCATCTCTAGTCTCGTCAATCATTACAATATCATCCGCAAATAACATACACCAAGGTAACTCATCCTGAATGTGACTTGTCAACTCGTCCATAATCAAAGTAAAAAGAAATGGACTTAAAGCTGAACCTTGATATAAATCAATGTTGATGTCAAAATAGTCAGTCTTCCCAGACGGGGTCCTTACACAAGATAAAGTCCTATCATACATGTCCCTTATGAGGTTAATGTATAGGACAGGCACTTGTCTCTTCTCCAAAACTCTCCACAATATCTCTCGTGGGACAGAATCATAAGACTTCTCCAAATCAATAAAGATCATATGAAGGTTCTTCCTTTTAGCTCTATAAATCTCCATTGTTCTTCTCAGCAAATGGATGGCTTCAATAGTTGAGCGACCTGGCATGAATCCGAATTGGTTTTCTTTGACATTGGAAACTTGCCTCAACCTTCTCTCGATCACACGCTCCCAAATTTTCGTAGTGTGACTCATCAGCTTGATACCTCTATAAGTTGAACAATTTTGAATGTCTCCTTTATTCTTATAAAGAGGCACCACGATACTCCTCCTTCAATCTTCAGGCATTTTCTTGCTTTGCCAAATAACATTGAATAAATTCGTAAGCCAAGTCAAACCGCGCTCACCTAAAACTTTCCATACTTCTACAGGGATGTCATCCGGTCCTACACCTTTCCCAGGTCTCATAACCTTCAAAGCCTCCTCTACTTCCTTTCTTTGTATCCGTCTATAGCTTGCACGATTCAAATAACTTTCACTACTAGCTAGATCACCCAAAGTGATCTCTCTATTTCCTTCCCCGATGAAAAGTTTATGGAAGTATTGCTCCCATCTAGTTTCTATATCCTTCTGAGTAACAAGCACGTGGCCTTCCTCGTCCTTAATGCATCTCACTTGAGAAAGGTCTTTGGTCTTTCTTTCTCTTGCTTTGGCCAACCTGAATATATCCTTCTGGCCCTCCTTAGAGTCGAGATTTTTATACAAAACTTCGTAAGCTTTCGACTTAGCCTCGCTTATAGCCTTCTTTGCTTCCTTCTTTGATATTTTGTAGTTTGTGACAGTTTCCTATGTTCTATCCTTAGACATAGCTTTAAAGCATGCTCTTTTAATTTTTAGCTTCTCTTGCACCCCTTCACTCCACCAAGCCTCCTTTTGACCTGGGGCTCCTCCCTTTGACTCACCTAGCATCTCTTTGGCTACCTTTCGGATACAAGATGCTACTGTCTCCCACATCTCGTTTGCACTTCCACTACAATCCCAAGATAAATCTTCTAAAACCTTCTCCCTGAAGCTCGATTGCTTCAGTGGAAGATTCCACCATCTAGTTCTAGTGATCTTAGGAACCCTCCTTTTCTTTACCAGTCCTTTTATTTATACATCCAAGACTAACAAGCGATGTTGGGTTGTCAAACTCTCTCCTGGGATTACTTTGCAGTCTTTACAACACAATCGATCTCTTCTCCTCAGCGCAAAGTAATCTATTTGTGTTCTCGTTGGCCCACTCTTATAAGTAATTAAATGTTCCTTCCTCTTCTTGAAGAGAGTATTTGCTATGAAAAGATCATATGCCGTTACAAAATCAAGGATGAATTTTCCCTCTTCATTTCTATCCCCAAAACCATGTCCTCCATGAACACTAGCATACCCTGAAGCATCTTTTCCCACATGTCCATTAAGATCTCCACATATGTAAATCATCTCTCTTTGTGGGATTCCTTGTAAAATCTTATTTAGATCCTCCCAAAAAGCTTGTTTGGTCCTTTCATCTAAACCAATTTGCGGTGCATAAACTGAGATTAAATTCAGAATTTCTTCTTCGAGCACTAATTTTAGCAAAATAATCCGATCCCCGAATCTTTGCACCTTAACCACACAATCCTTCAAATCCTTATGAACAACCACTCCAACACCGTTTCTACCCTTATCTTTACCTGAATACCAAAGTTTAAAGCATGTCTTCTCGATCTCCCTTGCTTTCTCTCCAACCCATTTAGTCTCTTGAAGACATAGTATATGAATCTTCCTTTTTTCCATCGTATCCACTATCTCCATCGATTTTCCAGTCAAAGTGTCAATATTCCAACTACTAATCCGCAACTTTCGTTGCAATCTCTTTTGGACTAACTTCTTTACTCGCATGCGTCCATTATGCGAGAACCCTTGTAAATTTTGGACTGCATCCGGGCGATGATGCAGCAGAACTAGCTTAATTACTCGCATGCATTCCTCATGCGAGGACCCTTGCAAATTTTGAACTACATCCAGGCTGCGATGTAGCGGCCCTTGCCAATTTTTCATTACATTCGGGCGATGCAACGCGTCACAAGTAGGGAACGCCACGAAATCTGTATGTTTGCTTAAATCCATGTTGAAAAGATCCGACTGTCATGAGGCAACATCCTAAATAATATTTTTTTTAAAAAAAAATATTATTTAGGAAGTTGTCTCCGACTGTTCTACGCTGGCTGTCGGCTACCTAATGCAACCCTCCTCATTTACCCGGGCTTGGGACCGGACAACGCAATAGATGCCTAAATAAAAATATGAACGTGAAAAAGCATCATGTTAAGCATAAACACTACTTTTCCCAAAATAAATAAGGCATAGGAGCTAATTTCTAAAACTAGGAAAGTAAATAAATAAATAAATAAATAAATACAAGCCTAGAAGGGGTATTTTAGTAATTAAAAATAAATACAAGGGTTTCCGTGTAATTTCCTCAAAACCTTAACACTTATATTACAAACTTTAAACATTAAACAGAAATACAAGAATCAGAGGGGCCTCTTTGTAAAATATCACGCCTCACGTAGCGGTCCACGTGAGATGAGTTGGCATGGACCATATAATAATATTAAAGAAGTACGGAGGGTCCACGCAATATTAACACAAGTTTTAAATTACGGTAAATACTTACAGAACCAATACGTAAATACAAAAGATTCCAAGGAGGTCTATGCAATTTACCCTTAAGTGGCTCGATCTGGCACTTTTCCTTACGCACGTGGTTGATTGGGCGGCTCTGAAGGACATTGGTTTGCCAATTGTTGGATGACCCAGATTAGATCTGAGCCTTGTTCTTCATCTTACAGTTCTGAGGCGGCTTGGAAGAACAACCAAGAACTCCGCCTTGGCGTTACTTTGATCGTTTAATCCGTCCACCTTCGACGTCTTCCTTCTCCTCTGACGAGCTTAATTCCTTCGCAGTGGTTCTCTGCAAATGCAGGTGACATTAGATGGGTCCGGACCCCATCTTCCTGTATGTCGGTGTAGACGCCAGTATTTCTTGTTGATGATCCAGTCTTGGAGATAATTGTCATCATGTCGGACAACAAAGCAGAAGTCCCATCCCTGGGTGCCTTCAAAGGTCTAGCACCCATCATCAAAATGGATGGAACCAATTATGAACTGTGGGCCATGCAGTTCATGAGTTTGATGCAATGTAATGGCAAGAAGCACATCCTCATAACAGAGGAGCCACGTGAAAAGACTGGGACAAATGCCTCATGGGAGGCGGATTATGGGTATGCTCGCGTGTGGCTATCCGGGACTATATCCATGAAGATAGCTAATGATATCCTGAGTCAGCCTACTACAAAAGGCTATGTGGGACATTCTTGCCGCTACATACTTTCCGACGAAGAATGAGTCCAAGATACTACAGTTCCAGCACAATATCTTCACATCGAAGCAGAATGGTCACCCCTTCACACCCTCTATACTTCTTTGAGGGGTATGTTTGAGAAGTTACATGGCTACATTCCCTTGACTGCTACACCAGAGCAGCTCAAGGCATACAGAGACTTTGTGATGACTGGAGTCTTTCTAGCAGCCTTTGATCATGATTATGATGCAGCTCGTGCCTAGATCCTTACTGATGCTACCATACCTCCAATGGAGGAGGCATATCGCAGATTGAGTAGACTATCTATATCCTCTTGTAGCACTTTACAGTCTCAGACATCTTCAGCTATGGCAGTATCACGTGGTAAAGGAAGCCCTACACCATATCGTGGTAGGGGAAGCCCCAGCCGGGGCAGAGGAGGGGGTGGTCGATCCCGTCTACAGTGCACCTATTGTCACAGGTTTGGCCACTCAAAGGAAACCTGTTATTCTAAGCATGGGTTTCCTGCTTCAGCCCGGGTTGCAGAGCAGACACAACAAGCTAGAGTCCATCACCTACATCTGACCAGAGATTTGACGAGCTTGTGGCACGACTAAGAGAGATTATGCTTGTTACCTCAGGGTCAACCAGCTCTCCTTCAGGGTCCTCAGAGGTAGCTGCCTCAGCATTAGCATCCACGTCAGGTATAGAATATGCCTTTACTAGTTGTTACAGGGCAGACTTGTCAGAATGGATCATAGATTCAGGTGCTTCTCATCATCTTTGTGGTGACAGAGGCTAGTTTAGTGTGTTTCGTACGACTCAGTCTGGATGATCTATTGTGGTAGCAGATGGGACACACTCCCCCATTACTGGTCAGGGGGAGGTGCAGTTGACTTCCGCACTGAGGCTTCAGAATGTTCTTTATACTCCTGAATTTTCTATGAATTTATTATCAATTAGTCAAATCACCAGAGACTTACATTTCCATGCCATATTTGATCCATCTGCTCTTGTGTTTCAGGATATACCAACGGGCAGGGTCATTGGAACTGGTTGTGAGCAAGGAGGCCTCTAAGATTAGTGCAGTCTCCATATGCTGGTGCCTCTTCAGTTCGCACTAGATATGTTTCTCCATATATGTGGCATCTTCGATTTGGTCGTCTTCCTCTGCAAAAGCCGAATCGCGTTCTTCCACAGATTTCTCCCCGCTCTACTTTTCAATGTGAGGCCTGCCAGCTTGGGAAGCATCATCGGTTCACGTTCCAAACTCGTCAGGGTAAAAGTAGTCACAGTCTGTTTGAGTTGCTCCATTTTGATATTTGGGGTCCCAATCATGTCCCAGATCATCATGGACATCGGTTTTATCTTGTTGATGTTGATGAGTTTTCGAGATTGTCTTTGGTATTTTTTCTTAAGAATAAGTCTGATGCATGTCTTGTTATCCAGTCCTTTATTAATGAAATAAGGAATATTATTTCTGCAAAAGTCAAGTTTATTCGTTCCGATAATGCATTAGAATTTTGCAGTATGCAGCTTTCTCGATTCCTTAGGTTTCATGGCATTGTGCGGCAGACATCTTGTGCATATACTTCCTAACAAAATGGGTTGGCAAAATGAAAACACCGCCATATGTTAGACGTTACCAGAACTCTTTTGATTCAGAGTCGTGCTCCTCATTCATACTGGGGAGATGCGGTTCTAACTGCTTGCTATCTGATAAATCGTATGCCCTCTTCGGTGCTGGGAGAGAAGATTCCATTCTTGATTGTGTTTCCCGAGATGGATCTTTTCTCGCTAACGCCTCATGTTTTTCGTTATGTAGTTTGTTCATCAAATGTCTCCTGGTCTTCACAAGCTCTCTCCCAGAGTTGTCAAATATGTGTTTATTGGGTATCCAAGACCCAAAAAGGATATCGCTGCTTTGACCCTGTTCGACGAAGATACTATGTTAGTGCAGATATCACCTTTTTCGAATCCATTATGTATGTTTCCCCCACAGTGACAGGCTTACTCCTTCAGAGGATAAAGAAGAGGTCTATATGCCTCTTTCTTCGTCATTATCACCTACGACATCACTTACACCACCACCTCCTCCACCACCACCTCCACCTCCACCATCTCCTACTTTCTTTCCGCAGGTTTACCAGTGAAGGCCCCATGCTCATGTGCCTCCTCCGTCATCCAGCACGCTCAAGGTATGTACTGAACATTTGAGTTCTTCTGACGGCACTGGTGATTTTCATGTACAGACTGAGGTACAGGACGTGGATACTATGACTTCTACACATGCTGAGGATCTGGATATGCCTATTGCACTATGGCGGAAGAAATGGGCATGCACTATGCATCTTATTGGTTCCCATATTTCTTGGGGCATCTTTCCAAGGATTTTCAGAGATTTTTTGTGGGATTGTCTACTGTGGAGATACCGATGGGTCCGCTAAATACGTGATATAATTAGTACTCGTTGTAATACGAGTACTTAACGAATCAGTCAGAACCAAGAAAAGATCTCAGTGAAGAAGACTCGACTTAATTTATATCCTAGGCAAGTCCAGGGTCGAACACATGAAGGCAAAGAAACAACTTTGGGTTAATTCAGAAAACTTACGTCTAGGTTTCTAATGCGGATTTTTTGTATATTTTTTTAATGCAAAGTGAATGTGAATGCAAAATATGGTAGAATCAAGTTAATAAGAAAGCACACAACTTAGCCAAATTAATTTTAATATGAAATTAATTCAGTTTAGCCAACTCATTTTTTCCTAGAAACATAATTCCAGTGATGAACGCAAAACACATTTTTGGGGATTTTATGGGTTAAATGCAACAATGAAAACTATACATTTTTATGGGTTTTTACGTAATTTTTCACTCAAACAGAATACAAAAATTATGAAAATTTTATTGGAACATAAACATTACGCACTGAGATTATAATAATTTTTTTGGAATTTTTCAACAAAATATGATTTTTTATGAATTTTTTAATGAAAATGGAGTGACTGCAAGTAATTGGTTCTTAATAAATCCACAATATCATTTCAACCAGAAAACAATTTATCTCAAGAAGGTATTTATATGAGCAATCCAGGAGAGTTAGAATTTTGTAAAAATAATGTATGTGGATTTAATTAAAAATCAATTATCAAAATCACTCTATAATTTATTTAAGGCACATGATAACTCCAATTAAGATGAAATTTGGATATTAATTAAAGCATATTTCAAAGCATCATTTTTTAATTTTGTGGAATTTTTGGAGCAACCGTGAATTAAATATGAATTTAACAGCTCAAATTGGGTATAATATGTTATATTTCACTTAAATAATTTTAATTAATTAGCCAAAGGTCACAAAAATACAAATAAATTCAGATGATAGAGTATCAGTTGCTTAACAACATATTATATTTAATTAAATAAAATGATGCAAGACAGATGTACAAATTAATATGCAAACATAAGGTTATCTGTGCAATACAGAAATTAACTTTGACAAGAACAAAACATGCACAAGGACTTGTTTGTAATTATAGAAACATAACAAGAAAATATGCAATTTTTATAAAAATAAAAACCATAAAAAATAGAACCTCTTCTTCTTCGAAGAGCCACTAGGGTGCAGAGGGGACGGTGGACGGTGGCCGGCAACGCTGGGGCGGAGGAGCCGTGCACGGTTGCGGACGGGCGAGGGGAGGCGGCCAGAGGGCGGAGGGCAGCGCGTGCAGGGGCTCGAGCTACTTTTAGTCGAAGGTCTGCGCGAGGACGGTCCTGGAGGTGGCGTGCGGATCTGCGTGGCGCGATGGTCGCACAGCCATGCGCGGAGGAAGGCGGGCCACCACTGGCGGAAGGACGAGACGGCGACGCGATAGAGGGAGGCCGCCGCACAGGGGGCTACAAGCTGGAGGAGAGCAGGGGGGAGGGGGTCGCGGGAGCCTGCGGACTTCCATGCGACGGTGCTGAGCGGAGGGGCGGCAGAGGCGTGGTCGGGTTGGCGGTGGTGGTCGGCAGTGGGGAAGGGGAGGGTCGGCAACTTGCTGGCTGCTTTTTTATTTGTTTACTTTTTTATTTGATTTTTTATTTTTTTTAATGACTAAAATATGAATGAAGATGCAAATGAGTGATTTGGTTATGATGGTGATGGTGTGATGGAGGTGATGTTGTGATGGTGATATGAAAATGAGGAATGCTAAGACACAAAAAATAGCGTTAGATAATAATAAAAAATGAGAGGAAGATAGAAAACTTACCTGAATCTTCGCCGGAATGTGAAGCAGCTACGCTGAACTCCTGTCGTGAACCGACTAAGCAAAAAAGGCAACTAATGGCCATATGGCCTCATTGAAATCTGTCACCCCCATCCCCAAACCGCTTACTCGGGCCGATCAACCTATACGATTGACTTTTGCAAGTTTGAGTGCATCCATGCCATACAGATCCATGTCGGCTTCTCCAAATCCTTCTAACTACATCAGAAAAGTGGGGATGGCAGCACCATTGCAACAAGTCGAAAAACAGCCCCCATAGAACAAAAAAGAGGTTCTCTGGTTATTGATAACAAAAACTCTAGTCTGATCTTTAGTTCACTCGTATCTTAACAAGAAAAAGTATGCCATTTTCCTGAACAATAATGTCAAATAAGAACCCTTTTGTATGACGATATTCTCATCCATCACAATTTAGAATGGTATCTAGCATCTTCCCTGTGAATAATCTTTAACAGTACATAAATATAGAGAAAAACTTCAGCGTCCGTATTTAAATGTTATTTCTTAAAGGCACGGCCATGTCTCTTTTTTCATATTCTAAGAGACAATAATCTCTTTCCTCTCAATTTTGCTAAGTATAAACATCGTAGATAAAAGCTATGCAACGACTGGTCACAATCTAGTTGGTTCAAGAAAACCATTTCTAGATATTTGACTTCATTTTTTTATATAAAACAATGATTCGAAGTAAGTTTTTGTATCTTCATCCACAGATTCTTCACTCATACTTAACAAATTGGAATAATCAGATCAATCAAAAAATGCTTCACCAGTTCCATGATCCATTTTTCTATGCTAATTGAACTCTGGATACAAATTCAAAGAGTCCGTATTTTCCCAAAAAGTTAACCAAAAGCACTGCAGGTATGCAATGTCTGGTCAATTGACGCAAGAAAGCGATGTATACAGCTTTGGTGTTGTTCTTTTGGAGCTTCTTACTGGCAAGAAGCCAGTGGATCCTAAGTTGCCGAGAGGGCAACAGAGCCTTGTAACTTGGGTGAGCATATTTCCTCAGTCCAGGACTTATTTTTTAAATTTATTTTCCATTTACTTTCCTACTACAACAGGCAACACCCAGGTTGTGTGAAGACAAGGCCAAAGAATGTGTAGACCCGAGACTGAAGGGAGAATATCCGCCAAAAGGAGTTGCTAAGGTAATTCCCCAATCCCACTCAAATGATAAAAGGAAAAAAAATAGAAGAAACACTCCCACATGCCACTTTTCGTGAACGACAGTTCATCGTTGCTAATATTGCAAGTCTCTCTGAATTAAACAATCATTTCAATATATATTAAGGAAATAGAGTGGGTATTGAGAATAAGATGACTGAGTCATTTTTCAAATTATTAGCATTCCTCATACAAGCAAGTTTTTCAAATGACTGCTCATAATTGATATGGCAGTGTTTCCGATCAACCATGGCATATTTTTCAAAAACTATCGCCAATGTTGGTTTAGATTTTATGAATAAAAAGCAAGCATACTAGTATAAAAGGCATGTAGCTTGAGATTGTTGGAGTATACGCGCCATATGTGCGATGGGTAAATGGATCACTCCAGGATCCATTTACCACATCCTAAGGTTTAGTCCCACATCTACTAGTGGTGGAACTTGGAGGGTCTATGGAGGCTATATAAGAAGCCTCAGACCTCCTGTATCAGTTGAGAAAGTCAATATACGCATATGGCCCCCTTTGAGGCCTTCTCCCGTGGTTTCATCCCGCTCCTTAGGGAGTAGGGTTCCACGTTAAACTCTCGTGTCTTCAATGTTTATTTTCTATCTCAGATATTCGCTTCCGCGTTCTTTATTTTCTAACATAGTATTAGAGCGGGTTCGATTCTCAAGGATATTTTTTTTATATTTTTGTTCGAAATTCGATTTTTGGTTCTATGTTCTTGAAGATTTAATCGTTGAAGATTATTATCATGTACTGTTAAGTTCGAAAAAAATTAGGGTTCTTGGAACCCTAATTCTGGATCATCTTCATATCTCCTCCTACGGAGGATCCACCGATCCCTATCTCCAGCGGTGACCAGCGGCACATGCGACATCCGATTCCAGCAGTGATGGGTTCCCAGGAGGGGAACCCTATCTCACGAGAAGGCAGTGGCTCCCTTCCTTCAGCTTCATCCCTCCACAAAGGGGGGCCCGATCAGCCCTCTCCTTGGTCATCCGAAGATCTCTGCATTCTCCAGACTTCGTGATCTTCAGGCCGAGGTCTCGTGATTCTCCAGCATCGAGACCCTCTGCATAAAAGCCTCTTGGCTCTTCCTCCATGCGGGGCTTCTAGATCGGGCACCTCCTACTCACTGCAGCACATTCTTTTCTCTAGGGTGGCAGCACAGATACCATCATTTGTGTGGTCCCTGATCTCGCACCACCTCTAATCGCCGCGCGTCAGGCAGTGACCTGTCATCGTGCACCTACGACAATACCTCCTTGTACGATGTAGTGCCCCGTGCGGGCTGCGCACTTCTCCTTCATAGCGCTCGTACTCCAGCAGCTTCTTCAACGTCTCCAGGTGGCGCAAGCTGACGAGATCTCCTCCCCTCCTTGCGCGTACATGAGAAACCCCAGGCAGATCACCATCCTCGTACTTCTCGCCAAGACGCTCCAAGCGACGATGGTCGCACCCCCATCTCCTCCAGGTGGCGCTCCCAATGCCCTTCTCGAAGCTCGAAGCCCCCTCCGTTCCAGGTGGCATCGCAATCGACAGACCCTCTCTAAGCATCAGCGGCGCACCTTATTCCCAGGATCAGGCGGCAGGCGGCTGCGTTCTTGCCAAGGGCAGCGTACGAGCGAAGGGGTTCCCAATCGGGGAACCCTAAATAAGATTAGCACCAGTGAGGGGCCGAATTCAAAAAATAAAGAGCCCAACAGTTGGTTGTTGCATCTAAGCCCAATTGGGCTAAGTTGCGTTTTTAGGCCCAAGGTGGGTCATGTTTCAAAAAAAAACTTTTGAAAAAGGCACGTATAAAAGAAAAGCCATAAGCAAGATAAATTTTGCAAAAAAAAGGAAAAAAAAAGAAAAGTCGTAAAAAATGAATGGCCTATTTAAAAAAATGATTTACTAAAAAATTGAAAAGAAAAGCCAACAAAAAAAAATGATGAGATCGGCTTATGCATATGTTCCTCCCCCATTTTATTGTCTTCTCCTAACTTTGTCGATGTCATTATTTTCCGACAAGTATGGGAGAAAGGGGGAGTATTGTGTAGAGTTACATGTCTGTTCCATATTCAGATGTTAGATTCCAGACCAGACAGAATTTTCAGACTCTACAGTTCAGTTTTAGACTATGCGGATTGGTTCAGAGTTCAAGTTGGCGGCACTCCATATTTGAGTGACCCATTTTCTTCGAGTTCTCCAAAGAGAGACTTCTTTTCAGACACGCACATGTATGCGATCGTCAGTTTGTGGGCCCCATCTTTTATTTTGATCTCAGAATTTTCATGTGTTCCATAGAGATTCCAGAGTAGAGATCTCATTCCCTATGCCATGTGGGTTAGTGTTTTCATCTGGTTTCATAGGGACTCCATAGTAGCGATCCCATTCTTTGAGCCAGTATGGGAGAGACCCAGATCTCCGACAAGGAGACTTTTCAGATTCCATTCTCCAACGATCGTGGAATCCGATGATGATGTCTTCACGGCTTTTTCAGTTCGGCCCTTTAGAGATGGAGCAGTTGTCCACATGATGCGACGGGCCAGAGTTCTCCAGGTGGAGACTCATTTTCAGTTGCAGTGATTCTGACAGGCGCAGTATAGAGCACATGCTCTCTGACGAGGAGATTCAGTTTGACTCACACTCCAACCCATTTATTCCTCCTCACCTACACGACATGAGAAGCAACATCATCGACAACAGCCGACAGTTGTGCACGTTGAGTTGATATTGTATGCAGCGTCTTGTATGTGAGTTTGAGATTTCTTTCTGTTTGTCCAAGCTGAGCATTTCATTCTCTAGCTTGAGGGGGAGTGTTGGAGCATATGTGTCATATGTAAGATGGGTAGATAGACCACTTCAGGATTCATTTACCACATCCCAGTGTTTAGTCCCACATCTATCAATGGTGGGACATGGAGGGCCTGTGGAGGCTATATATGAAACCCCAGACCTCCCGTATCAGTTGAGAAAGTTAATAGATACATATGTCCCTTTGAGGCCTTCTCCTGTGGTTTCATCCTGCTCCTTAAGGAGTAGGGTTCCACGTTAAAATCCCATGTTCTTCAATGTTTATTTTCTAACTCTGATATTCACTTCTACATTCTTTATTTTCTAACAGAGATCAAATGAGGTTATAATAAAATTGAGAATATAAAGAATCCAACCAAGTATAAAATTGAAGGATAATAAAGATATTTAGTTATAGAAGGGAAACATTCCTAAAGGAATGAGATAACTTCCTACTCTTACAGGACTTTGTAGTCGATAGTATATAATCTTCTTCTCATTCTTGAATGTAAAAGTTCAATGAGAAATCTTCCTACGCATTTTCATCAATTTTATGCCTCCATCTTAACTCGCTCTATTTGTCCTCACTACCATGGCCTAAAATATCAATTTCGATATCATATCGACCGGCTGACAAAGCTGAAATATCAGTGGCATGATGCTGATATTTCGGGGAAATTGAACCTAAATTGGCCAAACCAGCGAAATATTCAATATCGGTTTTGGTTTCACCAACCCAACAAAACCGCGGCGATATTCGGTGAAATTTCGAGCCATGCTCACTACTATATTATTTTTGTTACAAGATATATTAATTATAATATTTCTTTCATAAGTTATTACATTTTTATATATTTCATTTCTCATGTTTTGCCCTCTAGGATTTCTTCTCTAAATAAAGGAGCTATATGGCCTCTAAATAAATAAATAATTCATTTCTTTTCGTGTAATATTAGAGTGGACTAGAGCTCTGGTATCTCATTGATACCCTAAAACCCCATCTGGTAGCCCCTTTTTCCGCCTAGACCCTCATATGCAACCCTCCTCCCTCCCTCCGCCCCCGTACGACACCTACCTCGACCTCAAGTGAGCCCCAACACTGCCTAACGACCTCTTGTATAGGCCCCAACAATGCCCAGCACAACCACTCATGCCTAAAAGAAGCACATCTTAGTGCCCATCTCTACCGTGTAGGGCTTCTGCATGTAGTGGTGCTCTCCGAGTCCCGTGTAACTCCTCTCGTCTCCCACTCATGTTCATTTGGGTAGTCAAGGTCGGTTCTGGTCATATAAATCCAATCCGTCAACCTTATAACACGAACAAAGAAAATGAAAAAGGTTGTTCTGTAAGTATGCAAACACAACATATTCCCTATGTGATCATGTAAACAAAATCCAACTTTCTATCTCCTAGTTGTGCCCTTTCCAATATTCTTATTCGTCATGGTAAAAGGTAAAGTTGATGCGATATTATCATCTAGAACATTCAAAAGCCATGTCCCATCATCAAGATGGATGACACTAATTACAACTTTTGGGCTATGTAGTTCATAAACATCATGAAGAGCAATAATAAAGAGTACATTTTAAAGAAATCAAAGTTGGCTAACAAGACTGGAGACAATGTTCATAGAAGCAGGACAATGCATGGGCACTTGTTTGGCTCTCTGGTCCTCTCACAATGAAGATAATTAATGACATTCTTCATCAACCAATAGCAAAGGCTATATGGAATATTCTTACCACCATATATAGGGATGTGCATGGTTCACGGATTTCATGGTTATCCGACCCGATCCGTATGGATCGACCCTAAACCAATTGTTATCTAAAGAATCACATCGGATCGGGTATCCAACCATATTTGACCCGTGACATACGGGGCTCCGATCCAATGGTCCACGGATAACCATGGGTCAGCCCATCTCACAACTCCTTCAATCGGGACGATGGCTATGGGTCTACCTAGGTGGTATTCATTAGGAATGCAAATGGACGGATACGGATATGGGTATAGATGTTACCATATGCATTATTATATATTTTACAGCGTCACTTTGATATATCTGATTAATTTTGTAGGCCTTTGTGGACCGTTAATTATCGGTTGTTTGAGCCGAATTGTCGAGGATAGTGTAATAATGATAATCAATTTAATAACTGTCATTAGTTAATTTGCTTTATTTCAGATGTCATAATACAATCAACTGCTAAATTTCACAACAATATTTACTAGTACTAAGATGAAAATATAGCAAAAAATAAAATTTTTTGTTCGTTTTCATATCTTCGGCAGTAAGATATATAATAATTGAATATTATTTGTTACTTGATTTTTTTAAATCATTATGAATTTTGAAAGAAAAATAAATCGTATTCGTATGTAGTCTTTATTCGACATGTATTTAAATTCCATGTTTATTGGATCCATATTTGGATTTCACTTTTTATTCGATTCATATTTAGATTAGCTCTTTATCCGATATGTGGTTGGGCCCGCTCTTTATTCGATCCGTTTCGGATTCAATAAATATCCGATTAGGATTCGTATCCGTATTTTTAAGGATATGATTTCCTTAATGCATATCCGAATCACATCCGTATCCGATTCATACTCGATAGAGATGGAGCGAATATGGATATGGATAGGCATATCCAATCCGTATCCGATCCGTTTTCATTCCTAGTCTTAGGCGCAACAAAAACAGTTAAGATTTATGTCTGAAATGTCACCATATCCGACCTGCAAGCAATTGACAACAGTGCATGTTGGGTGGGGTGGGGCTCTTTCGCCCGCTGCTTTGTTTCACATATTTTATATGGAATTACCGTTGAAGAAAAGGATTTTTAAAAAACACTAATTTAATCATAGTTAGATAAATAGGAACGAACAATTCATGAATAAGAGAAATTTTATGTTTGAACATTGGAGATGTCGAAATAGAAGCCCGTGCCAAAGCGGTATCGATATGAAATTATCCCAGTCTATATCACTATTTAAGTGTCAAATTGATATATCCGCGTGCCATCTGGCATATTCATTTCATACATATTTTGACTTCGGACATTTAAATTTTAAAATATAATCGCAAATTTTGTAGTATTTGACTTTTCTTGTCATTTATATTTTTACATGAAATCCTATTTTGGAAGTTTAACAAATTTTGTTTGGCGTGCATCTAATTCTTTTGGATCCACGGATACCCACGGGTAATCCGATATCCAGTGGGTATCCAATCTAATGAATAACCATTTTGATTGGAGCGGGTTGATCCGTTGATCCAATATCATGGATCGGATCGGGTCAACTCCAAATGGAGCGGGTTTTCGCCCCATGAACACCCCTAACCATATATTCCCAGGTGGAGAGTGATATAAAGATTCTTCGTCTCTAGTATGACATCTTCACTACGAAGCATGATAGTCGTCCTCTCTACGCATTTTATTCCAGTTTGAGAGGCGTGTTCGAGAATCTACATAGCTCCATGCCTTCGAGTACCAATCTTGATCAACAGATGATCTAGAGGGACATCATAATGGTGTGTGTTTTCTCGCGGCTCTTGATCCCCAGTATAATACAGCTCGCAGGCAGTTTCTCTACAACGTCGTGATCCCTCCCATGGAGGAGGCATATAGTCATTTAAGAAAAATCTTTGTGCCCCCAATTCTACATCTCAAACATCCTCAACCATAAAAACATCGTGTGGCAGAGGAGGCTCGGCTTAGTTCAGAGGACATGGTGTCATCACCCTCTATGCATGTATTGCAACTGTATAAGGTACGGTGAGGACGCGTGTTATCAGAAGCATGGTCGTCTTGCCTCTGCTCATTCTGTTAAACAATTTGAGACCACTGCTACTCATTTTAATCAGAAGTATAATGATCTTGTTCCATATGAAAGAGATGATGGGATCTTTTAGCTCTCTTCCAACCTTATCTGACATTGTTGCCTCCGCGAACACCTCAGGTACTATCGTACTAGCTATGCTCTTACCACATGTGACAGCGTCGATATTACAGAACAGATTGTGGACTCAGAAGCATCTCATCATCTCTGTAGTGATAAAGAACAGTTCACATCTTACTACACCATATCTCCGGGGTGATCTATCGCTATTGTCGATGAGAGACATTCTCCTATCACAGGACAGGAGGAGATTTAATTGATACCTTCTATAGATCTACAGAATGTTTTAGATGCACCAGAATTTTCTATGAATTATGGAATGGAATTGTCGTGCCAATTTTTACCCTTCTTTTCATATGTGCCATTATTTACCCTTCTTTTCGTATGTGTAGGGATATACTCAAGGGTAGGGTGATTAGATATGGCCATGAGCAAGGGGGTTCGTATATATTGGTCCAGTCACCTTATGCTAACAAATCTTTCATATCTACTAGACTAGGATCCTCTACCAATGGCATCTTCGATCTGGTCTATTTCCTTTGTAGAAGCTCTGTAAAGTCCTTCCGTGAATCCCTTCTCAGTCTAGTTTTTCATGTGAAGTGTGACATCTTGGGAAGCATCACCGCACAACTTTTTCCCATCGTTAACTTCCAGCGGTACTTTTTTATTCGAGTTGTTGCATTTCAATATTTGAGGTCCCACTCAAGCCCATGATCACCGTGGATACGTGTTTTATTTGGTAGAAGTTGGTGATTTTTCTAGACTATATTGGGGCCTCTTGATGAAAAATAAATATGAAGCTACGATCATTATGAATTTTTTTAATTGAGATAAAGAATCTTTTTTCGGCTACTGCCAAATATGTTTTCTCTAATAATACTTTGGAATTTTGTAGTAATCAGTTATCTTAGTTTTTCAAGTCTCTTACGATTTTACAGAAGAAGTCGTGTGCCTATACTTCCTAGGAGAATTGTGTAGTTGAGCAAAAACACTGTCAACTTTTAAATGTGACCACGGTTCTTCTGATACAAAATCATGCTCCTCACTCCTACTAAAGAGATGTCATCCATACTGCTTGTTACCTCATCAACTATATGTTGTCTTCTATGATATAAGAAATGTTCCTTATTCGATTGTGTTTCCCAAAAAAGGACATGTTTTTTCCTAACATCTCGTGTTTTTGATTGTGTGGCATTTGTCCATCACTTGACTCCTAGTCAGAACAAGCAATCTCCACGATCTTTTAAATGCATCTTCATTGGCTACTTTTGGATCCAAAAAAAGTTACAAGTGCTTTGATCTTGTTGTACGGAAGCATTATGTCAATGTCGTCGACGTCACATTCTTCGAGTCTAACATTTATTTTTTCTCTGTATCTAACATGGATATTTGCATAGAATCGCTGCCTCTTGCTCCAGCTAGGTCCCATGTGGTAGAGACATTGCATCACATATATGTTGGCGGACCCATCATTGCTCAACCCCAAGTCATTGTGTCTTCCCCAACATCCAGCACACCTCAGGTATATTTTGAACACTTGGTTGTCATTGATAGCATTGTCAATATTTTTATAAAATATGAGACTATGCAGGAAGATGGTGTAGATAATTAGGAAATTATTAATCAACGAAATGATCCATCAAAGGATTTAGACCATCATATTGCTCTTCGAAAGAGGAGGTTGTTGACGCATATAGAGTAGTGCATGTATCCATTCGTTATTTTTATTTTCAGTTGTATGCTTTATGTAATTTACCCATAGGCTACTCTCCTATATAAGAGAGCCTAGGGCTTATGGAATAAACAAGTTGTTCATTTTTCCCAACATGGTATCAGAGTGACGGTCCTAGACCGGAGTTCTCGAAACCCTAACCCTACCCCACCCCACCCGCCGGCCTCTCCTTCTCTCTCCATCTCATCGGTACCGCCGGGGGCTCGTCGTAGCCGCTCCAGCACCCTCATGCGCCGGTGCTCCTGCGCCCCTGCGCGAAGAGCACCACTGCGCGAGCGCGCCTCCACCGTGCATGCGCGCTGTGCGCGTGCATCCCCTGTGCGCATAGCCCTCTTGCGCCTCCACTGCGCTAAAGCCCTCTTGCGCGTTGTAGCCCTCCTGCGCCTGCGCACTGTGCGCGTGCATCTCCTGTGCGCACGCATCTCCTCTAGCCTGCGCCTGCACCTCCTGTGCGCGCACTGTGCGCCTGTGCCCTGAGGAACCTTGCGCGCGTGTACGTGTAGCCTCCTTGCAAGATCCGGTTGCGTGTGCGCGTGATTCTTGCGCGCGTGTACGTGTGCTAAGCCCTAAGCCCTAGGGCACACACATCTTCATCTACATGGGTGTAGTTGCTTGAGGTCTACACGTGCACTAAACCCGTCTATGTCATTGTAGACGAATCTCATCCTCTGTCAATCGTTCCAGTCTTCCATCTCCAGTATGTCAGAAAGCAAGGCGGATATCCCATCTATTGGCGCCTTTCGTGGTCCAGCGCCTATTGTCAAGATGGACGGTACAAACTATGAACTGTGGGCAATGCAGTTCATGAGCATGATGAAGTCAACGGGTAAGAAGCACATTCTTACCGAACCAGAGCCTGCTGAGAAGACTGGAGCCAATGCCTCCTGGGAGGCTGATGATGCATACGTCAAAGTTTGGCTATCTGGTACACTGGTGATTAAGATAGCCAATGACATTCTACATCAACCCACGGTCAAGGATATGTGGGACATTCTGGCGGCCACATATTCACAGGCAAAGAACGAGACAAAGATTCTGCAACTCCAGCATGATATCTTCACTATCAAGCAGAATGGTCGCCCTCTACATTCTCTCTATACATCACTGAGAGGGATGTTTGAGAAGCTCTACAGCTTCATGCCCCTGACAGCCACGCCAGAACAACAGAAGACATATAGGAACGCGACTATGGTGGGTGTGTTCCTGGCTGCACTTGATCCAGAGTATGAGGTGGCACGATCACAGATTTTGGCCGACTCTACTATTCCTCCCATGGAGGGAGATTTCCATAGACTGAGTCGGATCACAGTTCCTTCTACGGTCTCGAGTCAGAATTCTTCAGCCATGGCAACCAACAGGGGTCGCGGATTTCATCACCAGGGCCGTGGACGTGGACCTCGTGGAAGAGGTGGCCGCACTAGGCCAACATGTTCCTATTGTCACCGCGTTGGACACAATGAAGACACATGCTACTCGAAGCATGGATTTCATGCTACTTTGGATCAACGGTTCGACGATCTAGTTGCCCGTCTGAGGGGCATTATTCCACCATCTGGTCCAGCACCGACTACGGAGAGTCAATCTGATGCCGCTGCTTCTGCCTCTGCGTCTACCAGTGCTTCAGGTAGCATACTTGCATTCAACAGTAGTAGATCAGATACATTACCATGGATTATGGACTCGGCCGCTACACATCACCTATGTGGCGACCAGAGTTTACTTACAGGATACACTCAGATTCCTCCAGGCCGGACAGTAGTAATTGCCAATGGTACACATTCTCCCATCACTGGTCAGGGGGAGATTAGATTGACATCGTCTATGCAGCTCAAGAATGTGCTACATGCACCTGATTTTTCAATGAATTTGTTGTCAATTAGTCAGATTACGAAGGATCTACATTGTCGGGCAATTTTTGATCCATCTTCTTTGATTTTTCAGGACATCCATACGGGCAACGTGACTGGTCGTGGCTATGAGCAAGGAGGCCTCTACCGCCTGAATCAGACCCCATTTGCTGGAATCTCATCCCTTCCCACTGGACAAGCATCTACCTTATTGTGGCATCTGCGTTGTGGACATTTACCGCTTCAGAAGTTGCGTCATGTGTTACCTTATGGTCTTCCTCACACACCTATTCAATGTGAGACGTGTCGGTTGGGAAAGCATCACAGGTCGTCCTTTCCCAGTCGTCCAGGTCGGAGTAGTACCTCCAAGTTCGAGTTATTTCATATTGATGTCTGGGGTCCGAGTCGTGTACCTGATCATCAGGGACACAGATTTTATATAGTATTTGTGGATGATTTTTCTTGAGTGTCATGGGTGTTTTTGATGAAAAATAAATCTGAAGCAGGAAATATCATTATCCATTTTCTGAATGAAATACAAAATGTTTTCTCCACATCTGTGAAGTTTGTGAGAAGTGATAATGCTTTAGAATTGTGCACCAATGTTCTTGCCAATTATTACTACTCAAAAGGGATTGTTCACCAAACATCTTGTGCTCGTACATCTCAACAAAACGAAATTGCTGAAAGGAAACACCGTCACCTTCTTGATCCCACAAGATCACTTCTTATACAGAGTCATGTTCCCTACTCCTACTGGGGTGATGCAGTTCTCACTGCATGTTACCTAATCAATTGTATGCCTTCTTCTGTCTTGAATAAACAGATTCCGTTTTCCCTCATCCATCCAGGGAAGGATCTGTTCACCCTTACTCCTCGTGTGTTTGGGTCGGTTGCCTTTGTCCATCAGTTGTCGCCTGGTACTGACAAGCTCTCTCCTAGGGTTGTCAAATGTGTTTTCGTTGGGTACTACAGAACTCAAAAGGGGTACAAGTGCTTTGATCCTCTGCGTCAGCGGTATATGGTCAGTGCAGATGTTACATTTTTTGAATATGTTATGTACTTTTCAGCCTCGGGAGACAAGGAGCTACCACCTCTATATACGGATGCCATATACATGACACCACCACCTCAAATGTCGTCACCAGCACCACCACCTCAGATGCCGTCACCACCACCACCACCACATATACCTGTCTCACCACTACCGTTCCATTATACCCGCAGGCCTCCTCCCGCTCATAGTCATGACTCGTCTCCTAGCTCGCCTATGGTATGCAATGAAAATATTTCTATTGATGGATCTGACGACATTTCTGAGCATAATATGTTGCAAGGGCCAGATGAGACTACAACCGATTTAGATGTTCTCATTGCTCTACGCAAATCGAAGAGGAGCTGTGTTACATATCCATTGTCAGCATATGTGTCTTTTGAGAGACTATCTGGAGATTTCAGGATATTTGTGGTGGCACTGTCAGTTGTAGATATTTGATGCAGCGTGACCCCAAATTATGGGGCCACATTTTATTTAATTAAATAATTATCAATTTTATTTACGTTTTTAGCGGTCATATTGGTCCAATTGAATAATTGAGATCACCTGTGATCTCAACGTTGATTTCGTAGAGTTTAAATGTAATTCGAGTCAATTAAATAATTTAGAGTCCAATTAAGTTAGTTAGAGGTCAATTAGGGTTAAGTTAGTTGTCATTTGAGTTATTTACTATTTTTGTAACCCCTCTCTCCTATATAAAGAGAGGGTAGCCCATTATTCTAGACAGTCAATTATGAAGTGAAAATTTGAGATTTTATCTCGTATCTCTCTCTGATCTCTCTTCTCCCTCCACGCGATCTCCGCGGTCTTCTCCTTCAACCTCTCGCATTCCCGGCGAGTTTTCTTCCTCTCAATCCCTCCAATTTCTCTTCTCAACCATTCTCTTCTTCTACCAAAAAATCCACCAAAAAAATATATTATTATTTTATTCGCCGTCGCTGATTTCGTTCGCATCAATTGGTATCAGAGCATGGCATTTAGATCGTCTTCACGATCTAACGATCCGCCCCGGCGTCCGCATCGACATCAACGTTCATCCGAACAGACACGACGAACCATCTCCACCGTCGACGCCTCCTTCAAGGAGACGGCGCACATGGTTCGTGATTTGCAAATTAACTTCAACTCGCTATTTCGAAATCTAATGGCCAATTTTGAGGCCTACCGCGACGCCCAAACGAAGCCGTCAACCAACCAAGCCGCGACCGCGAATTGTGACGAAGAAAACGACAAGGAAGAAGACCAAACGGTTGCTGTCCAGATCGTTGTGGATGGGAAAAACGTCAACCACGAGGATGTGCTCGCTGTCCACGAAGAAACCGCCGCTGTCCAGACCATGTTAGAAGGAAAAGACGACGAAACGGTGGCTGTCCAGCACGTCCCAGCACCAAATCCGTCGCCGGAAGCGACCCCGCTGCCTCCTCCTCCCGGCTTCAATCCCACCCCAGCACGTGCGCCCTCCGCCCACCAGACCTCTGCCACCCGACCCCACTTGCCCCGCCACCCCTCGTGCGCCAGCCCTGCTCGCCTACAGCAGCCCCACCCACCGCTGTCACCCTCCCGCGCACTCTCCAGGCGATACCCCCCCAGGACACGCCACCCTCTCTCCCCATCTCGCCTCACCCCCACCGCACAGCCCCTCCCCGTAACCCCCACCTTCCCCTCACGCCACCCCACCCGATCCCTCCCTCGGCCCCGCGCCCTAATCCCCAGCGCCGCCTCTTCCCCTCCTCCCCGCGCCGCCACCTCTCCGTTCCCGCGCCCCTCGGCCACCCTCCTTCCCATCCCGCAATCGCCCGCCCTACCTCGGCGCCGCCCCGCACTACCGCCTTCGACCCTCCCCATTGCCCCTGCTCCTCCCCCACGCCCTACCCTCTCCACCAGCAGACCTCCGCTCGCCAACCATGGCCCTCATCTCTCGAGCCATCCCCTCTCCACGTGGCCAGCCTCTCCTCCGCCCAGGTCAACCGGTCGCCTCCTGCTCTCGCCTGTGCCACCAACGAACTGCGCGAACTCCGGCGGCATCCCCAGACTTCCTTCGTTGCCGCGCCGCCTTTGGTTGCGGAAGAGAACAGCCCTATCGGGGATTTCAAGACCCGAATCCCTGAGATTAAGGGATTGGGAAAGTAATTGGGAAAATTGCAAAGAAAAATTCCCCAAAATCCATATTTGCAGAAAGGTCCAAAGCCATAGAAATGTGAGGCAAATTGAGGGGGTACGAAAATTGCAGAGCTGCCCCTCCATTGGGAAAAACTACAAACGCAACATTGAAAATGATCGAATTGAAGGAAAATGAAGCCCAATTCAAGGATGATTTCTCCAACTATCCACCTACATCACGCAATTCGTCAGGAGCCGAATTTTTAAAGCGGTGGAGAGTTGATGCAGCGTGACCCCAAATTATGGGCCACATTTATTTAATTAAATAATTATCAATTTTATTTACGTTTTTAGCGGTCGTATTGGTCCAATTGAATAATTGAGATCGCCTGTGATCTCAACGTTGATTTCGTAGAGTTTAAATATAATTCGAGTCAATTAAATAATTTAGAGTCCAATTAAGTTAGTTAGAGGTCAATTAGGGTTAAGTTAGTTGTCATTTGAGTTATTTACTATTTTTGTAACCCCTCTCTCCTATATAAAGAGAGGGTAGCCCATTATTCTAGACAGTCAATTATGAAGTGAAAATTTGAGATTTTATCTCGTATCTCTCTCTGATCTCTCTTCTCCCTCCACGCGATCTCCGCGGTCTTCTCCTTCAACCTCTCGCATTCCCGGCGAGTTTTCTTCCTCTCAATCCCTCCAATTTCTCTTCTCAACCATTCTCTTCTTCTACCAAAAAATCCACCAAAAAATATATTATTATTTTATTCGCCGTCGCCGATTTCGTTCGCATCAGCTACCTTGTGCCATGGCTCTACATTCTGATTCGGCACTAGATCTAGCAACAATCATCTGTTTCTTAGTCTTCCATGAAACAAGTGAACTTCCTATAAAGACAACGAAGCCTGAGGTAAACTTCCTGTCTTTGGGGCATCCTACGTAATCTGCATCAGCACAAGCTATAATTGTAAGGCTGTATCTCTACTGAATAAGAGTCCTGCACCTGGAGAAGTCATCAAATATCATAAAATCGTGTACACAACATCCATATGTACCTGCCTGGGCTGCTCCATAAACTAACTAATTCTGCTGAATGTGAAGGATATATCATGTCCGATAATGGTGATATATAAAAGCTTCCCTACAGCTCTCTTTATCGTTTCTTATCAACCTCCTCATTGTCAATATCATAGAGTTTAACATTAGGATCCATCGGAGCAGTAACAGGCCTACATCCTGTCATGTCCGTCTCAATTAGGAGATCAATAACATA
Organism: Ottelia alismoides; assembly: GCA_037367405.1. NCBI lineage: Eukaryota > Viridiplantae > Streptophyta > Magnoliopsida > Alismatales > Hydrocharitaceae > Ottelia > Ottelia alismoides. The sequence goes on along the minus strand of JAZKJV010008164.1, from coordinate 74,336 downwards.
CTTCCTTTACATCATCACCATTCCATACTGGTTCCTCGCAAATTCGAGGCCAAGAAAATAACGAAGATTGCCAAGGTCGGTGATCACAAACTGTTGTCCAAATAAATCCTTAGCTTCCTGAATACCCTGCTGCTTAATCATCCCCTGTAATAATGATGTTATCCACATAAACCAAAATAATAATAATAACTCTCTGGGATCTCTGTACGAAAAGAGAGTGATCTTCGATTCATATGACAAATCCCTGCCGCTCAATCACCTCAGAGAAATTCTAGAACCAAGTCCTCTGACTCTGCTTAAGGCCATAAATAACCTTATGAAGTCCACAAACCATATGAGACTCCCCCTTAGCAGTAAAACCTAGCGGTTGTTGCATGTAGACTTCCTCCTGTAAGTCACCATACAAGAATGCATTCTTGACATCTAACTGAAAGAGAAGCCAATCACACACCACATCAACAGAAATAAGAATCCTCAATGTAGAATGTCAAGCGACAGGAGAAAACATATCCTGATGGTCCACCCACATGTCTGTGTGAACCCTCGAGCAACAAGTCTGGACTTGTATCTATCCATACTACCATCTACATGGTGTTTCACCATAAACACCTACTTGCTCCCTACAACAGATACACATGGTGGAGCAGGAACAATACTCCACGTGCCACGAGACTGTAACGCAACCATCTCTTCCTCCATAGCAAGACACCACTGACTAATCTGTAATACCTTCTGATATGTTCGTGGTATATCCACAACAGATAATCAAACAACAAACCTCTGAAACTCCTCTGAGAGTTGTGCAAGAGAAACGTAGAAAGCAAGAGGGTCCATAGCACATATACACCTCTGCTTCCGTAAAGCAATGAGCATGTCAAGGTCCTCAACCTCCTCAGTGATAGAGACAGGAACATTTATAGATGTTGGGATAAAAATGAGACTTATCATAGAAGAGATCCCAGGGCTCTCTTATATAGGAGAAAAGCCATGGGTTAATTACATGAGTGGTGCACAAAGAAAACATAAAATATAAAATTGATACTAAGAGATACAATTATCTCAAACTCCCCCCTCAAGCTGGAGCATAAATATCAATCATGCTCAGCTTGGAACAACACCTTTGAAATGGACCTCTAGCCAGGGCCTTGGTGAAGATGTCTGTCGTCTGATCTCCTGTGGGAACATGAGAGGTGGATATAAGACCTTTCTAGATCATGTCTCTAGAAATGACAGTCCACTTCAATATGCTTTGTCCGTTCATGAAAAGCAGGGTTATTGGCAATAAACAAAGCTGCTTGATTATCACATAAAAGCTTCATGGGAAGAGAAACCTTAACAGTAAGGTCGGTCAATACCGATCTTACCCACATCATCTCAACACATCCTTGTGCCATGGTCCTGTATTCAGATTCCACACTAGATTTAGCCACCACTGTCTGCTTCTTGCTTTTCCATGAAACCAGTGAGCTGCCGACAAAAATAGTAAAGCGAGAAGTGGACTTTCTGTCCTTGGGACAACCTGCATAATATGCATCTGCACATGTTGTCACGTCAAGAGATGTATCCCTACTGAATATAAGGTCCGAACTAGGTGAAGTCTTCAAATACCTCAAGATTATATGGACGGCATCCATATGCACTTTCCTACGCTGCTTTATGAACTGAGTGAATTTGCTTACTGCAAAAGCAATGTCCGACCTGGTGATGGTAACGTATAAGAGCTTCCCAACTGTCAACTTCCTCAGTGTCCTCATCATACAGTCTCATATTTGCATCCATAGGAGTGGTACACTATCATACCTGTCTCAGAGAGGATCCATAACAAACTTCCTCTGAGTCATTACAAGGCCACGCTGGTTCCTGGCAAATTCCAATCCGAGGAAGTAACGAAGATTGCCAAGGTCCTTAGTCACAAACTGTTGACCTAGGAACTCCTTGGCAGTATGAATGCCATGCTCATCATCTCCTATAATGACAATATCATCCACATAAACAAGAATAGCCACAATACCTCTTTGTGTCCTTTGAACAAACCGTGAGTGGTCTGCAGTGGACCGAATAGACCCCTGTTGCTCTATCAACTCTGATAGCTTTTGGTACAAAAGTAAACTTGGTGAAGACTTTAGTTACCTTAGTATCATGGAGTTTGCATCCATATTTGCTTGATATGGCTGCTTCATAAAGTTGTTAACTTTGTTTCCGATAAAGGAATGTCTGGTCTGGTGATGGTTACATATAACATCATCCTAATGAGCTCCATGTATCTCCTCTTATCTACGTCACCGGTGTTATCATAAGTAATGTTCTTTCTTTGAGTCATCACTAGTCTTCTTTAGATCCTGGCAAATTGAAGACTAAGAAAGTATCGTAGTTCGCCAATGTTCTTGGTGACAAGCTGTTATCCCAGGAATTCCTTCGCCTTACTAGTACCTTATAGATCATCTTATGTAATAACGATATCATCAATATACACTAAGGTAACGCCAATACCTCGTGGTGTCCTGTGTACAAAGCGTGAGTGATCTATATTTTATTCTCTGAAGCCTCGCTACTCTATCAAGTTCGGAAGCTTCTGCAACCATGCTCTAGGCCTTTTCCTAAGACTATAAGTAGTTTCATGGAGCCTGCATATCTTCTAACACGTGCCCATCAATAGTGAACCCATGAGACTTCCTCCTGCAGATCTCCATACATAATGATATTCTTGACATCAAATGAGAGAAAGCATTAGTCTCTCACTAATGCAACAAAAAGGACCAAAAGGGGGATTAACGAGCCATATGAGAAAGTGTCCTCTAGTCCACACTATATGTTTAAGTGAACGATCGTGCCACAAGTATGGCTTTATTGCGATCAACACTCTTGTCTACTCTATGCGTCACCGTAAACTCATTTGCAGCCTGCGACAGAGGCTCCTATAATGGCTGTTTCCAAGGTCCATGTGCCTATGGGATGTAGTGCAACCATTTTATCTTCCCTATCCAGATGCCACCCACTGTCCTGCAGTGGCTCATGGTGGGTCCATGGGATGATAACAACTCATAGTCTCACTACAAACTTTCTGAAGTCCTTTAATAGACACCTTAACGAGACATGTCATGATAGAAGGTACATAGCACATGACTGCCTCTGTTGGGAAAAATGAACAACTTGTTTATTCCATAAGCCCTAGGCTCTCTTATATAGGAGAGTAGCCTATGGGTAAATTACATAAAGCATACAACTGAAAATAAAAATAACGAAGGGATACAGGCACTACTCTATATGCGTCAACACTCCCCCTCAAGATGGAGCATAGATATCAATCATGCTCAGCTTGGATGCACACTTCTGGAATGGGCCTCGAAGTAATGCCTTGGTAAATATATCAGCAGTTCGATTCTCTGAGATAACATGAGATGTAGCAATGAACCCCTTCTGAATCATGTCATGTATGTAGTGACAGCCAACCTCAATATGCTTGGTCCTCTCATGGAATGCTGGGTTGTTTGCAATGAACAAGGCTGCCTGATTATCACATTCCAATTTCATAGGAAGCGGTATATCAAGACATAGATCCGTAAGTAGAGCTTTCACCCACATCATTTCTGTGCTACCCTGGGCCATAGCCCTGTATTCAGATTCAGCACTGGATCTAGCTACCACTGTCTGTTTCTTGCTCCTCCATGAGACTAGAGCATCTCCAACATAGACTGCAAATCCTGAGGTGGACTTCCTGTCCTTGGGGCATCCTGCATAGTCTGCATCCGCACACGCTGTGATAGAGATCTCCTTTCCCTTTTTAAATAGCAAACCTGCACCTGGAGATAATTTTAGATATCTCCGAATCATGTGTATTGCATCCATATGAACCTGACGAGGTTGCTCCATGAATTGGCTCACGCGACTCACTGCAAATGATATATCTGGTCTAGTGATCGTGACATACAATAGTTTGCCTACCAGTTCTCTGTATCTTCTCCTGTCCACCTCCTCTGTGTCATCATCATAGAGCTTCATGCTAGGATCCATTGGTGTCGTAGCAGGCCGACACCCAAGCATACCTGTTTCACTCAATAAATCTGTAACATATTTCCTCTGCGACATTACTAATCCATATGGATTTCTAGCAAATTCCAGCCCCAGAAAAAATCTAAGGACTCCCAGGTCCTTGGTGACAAATTCGGTTCCCAGTTTTTCTTTCGCCTGCTTTATGCCCTGCTCATCATCTCCTGTAATCAAGATGTCATCTACATAAACCATGATTAGAATAATACCTCTAGCAGTCTTCTGTACGAACAAGGAATGATCAGCATTGGAGCGTTTGTATCCTTGTTTCTCGAAGAGGTTTGAGAGCTTCTGAAACCATGCTCTGGGGCTCTGCTTAAGGCCATAGATAGCCTTATGTAATCTGCATACCTTGGAACACTCCCCCTCAACAGCAAAACCAGGTGGTTGTTGCATATAGACTTCCTCTTGCAAATCTCCATATAGGAATGCATTCTTCACGTCCAGCTGATGGAGCGGCCAGTCTCTAGCAACTGCAACTGACAACAAGATCCGTAGAGTGGAATGACGTGCTACAGGCGAGAATGTGTCAAGGTAATTCATCCCGTATGTCTGTGTAAAGCCACGTGCAACAAGACGCGCCTTGTACCTATCAATAGAGCCATCTGCATTGTGCTTCACTGTAAACACCCACTTGCAGCTCACCGGGTTCACCTCTGGAGGTATATGAACCAAACTCCAAGTTCCTCTGGACTGAAGTGCCGCCATTTCTTCCTCCATTGCTAGCCGCCATCTACTATCCTGCAGAGCATCTTGATAACTTCGTGGAATATTGATGCAAACGGAATTCGGCGTCGACGAATAATGATAAAATATTTTTTGGTGGATTTTTTGGTAGAAGGAGAGAATGGTTGAGAGGAGAAATTGGAAGGGTTGAGGAGAAGAATAACTCGTCGGAACGAGGGGTTTGGAGAAGAGAACCGCGGAGATCGCGTGGAGTGAGAAAGAGAAGGAGAGGGGATAAAATGAGATCAACTCAAATTTTTACTTCATAATGGACTGACTAAAACATTGGGCTACCCTCTCTTTATATAGGAGAGAGGGTTTACAAAAATAGTAAATACTCAAATTACAACTAATTTAATCTCAATTGACCTCTAACTAACTTAATTGGACTCTAACTTATTTAATTGACCAACAATTATAATTAACATCTACAAAATCAACGTTGAGATCACATGCGATCTCAATTATTCAATTAGACCAATACGACCGCTAAAAACGTAAATAAAATTGATAATTATTTAATTAGATAAATGTGGCCCCATAATTTGGGGTCACGCTGCATCAACTCTCCACCGCTTTAAAAATTCGGCTCCTGACGAATTGCGTGAACTGCTGGCTTGGAGGATGATTTCGTGCATTCCGTCGTCTTCTGGAAGAATTGATGCGGAGCGAACGGCGGGATCCATGTGCTGGCGGGGAAGGCACGACTGCCGTGGTTGAAAAACATATGCGGTGCGTGCGGTGGCGGCGTCGCGTCCGTTGACTCCTTCCCATGATGATCAAAAAATTGATGCGGCATGGAGAATATGGCACTTGAATAATCCATAATGAAGCAATGGCACAAGGAGAGGAGAAGGGGAGATGTGTCTAAAAGGTAGAGCCATGGGGCCCTTATATAGGAAAAAACCAATGCCCTAGTCCTATTTGGATAAGGAGGGTACCCATGATTCTGATTTTTAGCCCTTCTCTTTAAAGATTTTCGCCACCAGGGGTAGAGGTGCAATTTTCGTACCCCTTCGTTGTCCCTTTTCCTCTTTCTCCTTTTGGTTCTCCTGCAAATAGGGTCTTCTTGAGGGCGCCTTTTGTAAATTTTCCAAAATAACCAATCCCTCAATTGAGGGGATTCGGTGGACGTGATTTCCTCCTTGTTTAGGGCTCGCGATATATGCGCGCGGTTGGAGGAGTCCTTGGAGGCGCGACTCGGGGCGGCGGGCTCGCGATGGTGCCGCCTGGGCGGTGCCTCCGGGCACGCACGAGAGAACGCGCACGCGGGAGGACCTGGGGGGCGGCGTCAAGCGGCGAGCAAGGCGCCGTGGCGTGGGCGAAGGGGCGGGGCTAGAGCTGGAAAGGAATGGGTGATGGCGGGGCGGCGGCGGTGAGGCGCAACCGGGAAGGGGGGTGCTGGGCTGCGCGCGGGTAGTGGTGGAGCAGGAGGGGGGGTTGGGGTGCTGGGCGAGGGGGCGCGAGGGGCAGGTGAAGGTCACGGGGAGGGCCTGAGCGATGGGGCGATCTGTGGGAGGTGGATGGGAAGGGAGGCGATGGGGGTTGGGCTTGGCGACCGTGGGGTTGGAGAGGGGTGGCGCGGCGGCCTGGCGAGTAGCGGGGCGAGGGGAAGGGGGGCCGTGGAGCCAGGGGGAGGGGCGTGAGGTAGGGGGAGGTCCTTGGGATCCGTGGGGGAGCAGGAGGAGGAGGGGGGGCGCTGCGGGTGGGGGCGGCAGCAGCAGTGGGGGTGGGGCTGGAGGGACCGCCTGTTGCACGGGGGTGGCACGGGGAGGTGGTGGCGGGGAGGGGAAACTCGCTGGCGGCGTGTGGGTTGGGACGGGAGAGGCCGGGGGTGTGGGGATGTTGCTGGAAACCCGCGGGAGGGTCGTAGAGGGTGCCGGAGTCGTCTCCGGTGGCGTTTGCAGGTCTGGAATCGCCCGGACAGCCACTGTTTCGTCGTTTTTTCCTCCTAAAATGGCCTGGACAGCAGCGGATTCCTCGTGGACAGCGATCACATCATCGTTGTTGACGTTTTTTCCATCCACAACGATCTGGACAGCAACCGTTTGGTCTCCTTCCGCGACGTTTTCTTCGTCAAAATTCGCGGTCGCAGCTTGGGTGGTTGACGGTTTCGATTGGGCGTCGCGGTAGGCCTCAAAATTGGCCATTAGATCTCGAAATAGCGAGTTGAAGTTGATTTGCAAATCACGAACCATGTGCGCCGTCTCCTTGAAGGAGGCGTCGACGGTGGAGATGGCTCGTCGTGTTTGTTCGGACGAACGATGATGTCGGTGCGAGCGCCGGGACGGATCGTTAGATCGTGAGGACGATCTAAATGCCATGCTCTGATACCACTTGATGCAAACGGAATTCGGCGTCGACGAATAATGATAAAATATTTTTTGGTGGATTTTTTGGTAGAAGGAGAGAATGGTTGAGAGGAGAAATTGGAAGGGTTGAGGAGAAGAATAACTCGTCGGAACGAGGGGTTTGGAGAAGAGCACCGCGGAGATCGCGTGGAGGGAGAGAGAGAAGGAGAGGGGATAAAATGAGATCAACTCAAATTTTTACTTCATAATGGACTGACTAAAACATTGGGCTACCCTCTCTTTATATAGGAGAGAGGGTTTACAAAAATAGTAAATACTCAAATTACAACTAATTTAATCTCAATTGACCTATAACTAACTTAATTGGACTCTAACTTATTTAATTGACCAACAATTATAATTAACATCTACAAAATCAACGTTGAGATCACATGCGATCTCAATTATTCAATTAGACCAATACGACCGCTAAAAACGTAAATAAAATTGATAATTATTTAATTAGATAAATGTGGCCCCATAATTTGGGGTCACGCTGCATCAGTAGCACATAGATGATGTGGGTCAGATCCATCATGACTGAACTGACTATTGAGGTGTCACTTCCCATGCACCTTCAATGCGACAACTAGGATATCATGTTCATAGCCAATAATCTAGCCTTCCACGAAAGAACCAAGCACATCGAGGTAGACTGACACTACACTCGAGATATGATTCAGAAGGGATTTATCTCCACTTCTCATGTTACTTCATGAGATCAGACTGCAGATATATTCACCAAAGCACTTGCTAGAGGTCCATTCCATCGTTGTTGTTTCAAGCTGGGCATGAGAGACATATGTGCTCCAGCTTGAGGGGGAGTGTAGAGATAGTTGTTTTTATTTGTCCTTTATTCATGTTTCTTATCCTCTGTCTACTTTATGTAATTTCTCAGAGGGCTTTTCTCCTATATAAGAGAGCTCTAAGGTAAAAATGGAATGTATCAATTCATTTTTCCCTTCGACAGTAACTAAAAAGTAGCCTAAATAACTACCCACTAAATTAGTCAAGATTTGACAAAAATGTTGCTGTTGATCCATCTTGTTCATGCATATCCCTCCTAAATGATAATCGCAGCTATATGACATCCTCATACTGCTACTCCCGCAGCTTGCAGCTGTGGCAGCATTGTGTGTGCAATTCGACTATAACTTCAGACCAAAGATGAGCATAGTTGTTAAAGCACTTCAACCACTTCTTAATCAGAGGAAACCATCAGTTACTTCACCAGGTCCTGCTCAGACCTCTAACTCAGAAACTTAATATTTTTGACTTAAGTTGTGTTGTCTCGAGAATGTGCAGGACTTCATATACCCATTCATAGTTCGTTCTGCAAAAGAACAGTTTTTCTTCATTGTAGTTTGTCACTTTATGGAAAGGCATATCAAACAATGGAAAAGAGATTGGCCTTCTGCTGATTCGGTGATGCATTTATTGTTTTAATAATCTTTTGTAACTACAGTTACATAAACTCTATACTCTCTTAACTATGATTTTTCAAAAAGCTTTGTAAATATTTTTTTAAATCTCCTGGCCAATGTTGTTGAATTTTTTATTCAAGTTGATGACCATGAATGTTTTTTAGAAGCCAAAGGATGACTACTCAAAAGGGGCATATTTTTTGTAGGTTGGCCATGACAAATGTTTAGTTTATATGTTGTGAACTAAGAGCATGTATACTAGTATAAAAGTGGTTGCAGGTAGAGATCAAATATGGTAATAATAAAAATGACAAAATAAAGAATCCATCAATATAACTTTGAATAATGACATCGATATATAGCTATAGACTTGTGAAATGTTCCCAGAGGAATGAGCTAAACTTCCTTTTCCTAAGGGATACATAGGACCTAAAGATCACCATAAATTTATCAACTTAGAATTTATGGATTGGAACTTATTAGTTGACCCCCTCAACATCCAATCGATTCCTAGACAGATTTGCAAGAATGTATTTCAGGTCTATATAATACAGAATTCAAGCTAAATCCAGTCCAATATTATATCAACTAAAAAGTAGTCATATTGTTTTATTCATCTTTTTAAACTACAGTTACATAAACTATATATTCTCTTAATTATGGCTTTCGGAAATCTTTGTAAATATTATTTGGATCACCTGGCCAATGGTACTGTTATTTTCAAGTTGAAGATGCATGAAATTTTTCAGAAGCCAAAGGCTGACAACTCAAAAGGCTAGTAGATATGAAGTCTATTTTCCTATAAAAGCAATACAAAGTAACTAGAAAAATCGGTCGCCTGTGCACATCAGCAATCACCACACAATTAATGCAATTTCCCTCACTTCAAAAAATGCCTGAATTACTTCCAAAATTCGATCCTTCCAAGTGTCATCCTAATATGTTACACCTCAAAAAATTTCCCGAAGGCAATCGAAGATAACCATTCTAACAACAAATCCTTAACTCCATCTTGACCGTCCTGGTGAAGGAGCACAGGGAAAAAGTGTACAACATCCTCACCAATTCTATTAAGGGCGGACAAGGTATCTCGCCCTGAAGCTCATATGCGTTTGTAGACCTTCATTGTCAGTCTACAACTAAGCAGCCAAAAATGGATCTTATTTACAACTAAGCTTTCAACTTCCAAATGAGGAAGTAATCACAAAAAAATGGATCTAGATCCTACATGGGACCCCACATATCAATTTAACAAAAGATTCAGATCAGTGTTCCCTGGAATATAGTAACCAACTAATTGGGATGGAATCATGGCACGAACCCCCAGATTTGGTTAAAGGCTGACAACGATTCTTTTTAAGAAAAGATCGAGATTTCATTCCACTAAACTTTGATAGGCGTGATGGAGCGTGTACAATAGAGAAAGCGAAAAAAAGGCCCCTTACAAAAAACCCACAACAAGGGGGCCCAAAAGAGTTTTAGATCCCTGTTTGTCGAGATCGAAACAAAAGCAAGAACAAAAACAAACATCCTAGGACTAAGAATTTTTAACTTAGACCGTAACAGGCCAGGGAACCAGAGAAAGTCCAGGAGACGACCATTTCTTTGGTGGCTTTGATGAAGAGTTTACTTCATCCAAAATAACATTTAGCATAGCCTGGTCAGGTTTTTCTTCAAATCCCGAGGGGTTCCAGACCTGAGCAAAGCACAAAAATAAAATAATAGGCAAGGATTGTTGCTTGTAGGGAATTTGTACTTGCACTAAATTTACGAGCAACAGTTGCCCTTACTCCAATGGTCTGGTGGTAGTGCAGTGTGTCTACCACCCAAAAGACCAGGTTCAAATCCCCCCTTGTCGGGGTTGTGTTAAGAAGCCGACAGCCAACGTAAAAAATAGTCAGATCTTTCAACATAGATTTAAGCAAGAATCCATATAGCCGACCCTACTTAAAGTGGGAGAAGGCTTCGTATTTTTTTAGTTGCCTTTACTCACTAAGCGATCTGTATAGATTTGGTTGGTACAATGTGCTCCAATTTGATTGGTTAGTTTGGATCCACTTTAATAAACATTTAAGCCACAAGGCAAAACACTTTTTTTTATTTTGAGACAAAAAATCCATCATTTACAACGAATATAGAGATTGTTTTAGATAAATGCTTTAAGAGGTGTATGAGTTGTAAAAATCATCAGATGTCATAAATAAAAAATATGAAACTTGTGTATCATGCAATGGGATAAAATTGAGGTGATTACCAATGTGACGGAGATTGCTCTCTGCAAAGGCAGGATCATTTGTTTCCAACATAAGATCATCCTCAATGAACAGAAGAAAAAAGAATAAATTGCCTTTAAGATTAAGGTTGTGTTGGAGGGTAAAAATGTTGTCTTTAGCCGCAAGGTAGTCTAGTGGTAGTGCAGTGTGCATACCACCCAAAAGACCAAGGTTCAAATACCCTTATGGGGGTTGCGTTAAGTAGTCAATAACCAGTGTAAAAAATGTTGAATCTTTCAACATGGATTTGAGCAAGAATCCACGTACCGACTCTACTTATAGCGGGAGAAGGCTTCACCATTTTTTAGCCGCAAGGTGATAAATCTTTGTATAGGTTGTGCAGGTGCATGTTGCTTCTAGTATATGGGGTTTTGTAACTGTTTGTTGTATTTGTTTAAAGATATTGAGATGTATATGTTCCCTTCAATAAGAAGGGATGATTTTCAATCACCAATAACCATCATCTTTGACTTGAAAATTTAGTTCAATGCAAACCTTGAATAAGTAAATTACATTTTTCAAAACGAGAAACCATAAAATTGATCTATTGCATCCCCATGTACATGGACAATGGCATGAGAAGAATTTTGTGGTTAAATGTACAAAAGATAGGATAGGCCAATCAGCCTAGGATCCATCTGCATAATGAAGATTATATTAGATAACCAAATGTGAAAAAATGACTAGAATTTATCCTTACTGCCACTATCTGTAAAACCTACACCATGGAGTTTGCTTCCGTAGCATCTACTTTTGTTATGCCCTTCAGCACCACATAGACTTACCAATGGAGTAGCTCTTACCAATGGTCCCCCTTCCATTTTATGAACGGGGATATCATTGTTACCACATTCCACAGAATGTGGCAAACAAGGAGAATCATGTGATCGCCCAATTACAGGTGCTTCCATATCGTCACTGGTGTTGTAAGAAATCCTTTTGAGAGCACGATCAGCTACATTATCATTGCCATTTTTATCAGCAGTTGCTCCTAAATCGTGTTTTATGATTGGGTGAATGCAGTGAATTCGCATGGCACTGCTTGCATTTAAAGATGAGATGATATAACAGTCCTATGCGAATCATGCTTCTGTATATACAGCTCAGGTAAGTATGACATGCCCATGCTCTCAGAAAACCTCATTAGCATGTCAGCATCCTCATCATCTTCCATCAATGTCAACAGGTAATGATTGTGTGCGTCATCTTGGTTTCCCCGCATTTGGAGAATTCGGTGGTATATCTCCATGCAATATTTCACGAGATCAATGTGTGTTCTTTGACATATTATGTCCACTAAGTTGTCATAAGTCGCATTCATCCTGATTACTATCAACTTCACAAGAACTTAGTGTTTTTAGCTCCATTTCCTCCATGCACAATCTCTCCGTGGGCATGACAGAGGAGGCACATCAGGTTCCTTTCCATCATCAAGACAAACAAAACCTAACCTAACCAAAAATTGGAAGACAATCACAAGAACGCCATCACATGATACCAATTAAGAAGAAATTCAGATATTAATCTACCAAATTCACATATCACATCTCAATCCGTTGCCTACATTTTTAATGCACATTTTGATCTAAACCCTAGAATATAGAGATTGCTTATATGAAAACCTTGCATCAACCAGAGCAGGGCAAGAAACCTAAAATCTTATGAAAATATTCCAACATTGACCTCCGCAAAAATGAATGCCGTAAAAATTAGTGAACGAAGGGAAGGAAAGAGATCTCATTACTTCTAATAGACAATCTGACGGAGAGTCTAACACAGAGATCAATCTTTCGCTCCTCTGCCGATGGAAGCGTGAGAACGCTTGTACATTTGCATATAGGCCCCTCTTACATTTGCATTTGTCGCTAGATTGACAATGCGTGCTTAATCTTGGTACCTTTTTTAGAATTCATGATTGTAAATTTTGGATAGTGTTGTATTGCTATGTATTAAAACTTTGATGGGTGTTTGTATTCATATGCAAGGTCATACATGTAAGTGTGCACGTTCTAGTACTAGCTCTAAGGATGCAAACGGTTACGGACATGTCCGTATTCGGTCCGTTACCGTATCCGTTTTATACAAATTTTGATATTTGTATCCGTATCCGTTTTAAAATGGATATGGATATGGATATGGATATCGTTTTGATATCTGCAAACATCCGTATCCGTATATCCGTTTTCGTATATAAATATAGTCATGGATTTATTTTTAACCCTATATAACATAATTCTATACCTTCTTTTACCATAATTGTATAATTTTATTGATACAAACACATTTACTAAATTTATATCATGTGTTTTCCATCCAATTCGTATATATTTAAGTCGATTATAGAGTATTTCTAACATTACTCGTATGCAATCAGTATACATTTAACATCTGTATATGTTTTTTAAGGATAAGGTTAGATAGTTTTAATATCTGTCGATATATGTATCTTCGTATTCGCATTCAAAAAACGGATAAGGTACGGTAATACATATATCCATATCTGTATCTGTTTGTTTGCATCTCTAACTGGCTCTGATCCCAGAATAGATTCCAACAAAGATCAACAGGGTGGCATCGAAGGCAAAGAAACTAAGGGTGGTTTGGTTATCGGGTTACTACAGGGTAACCCAGTTTACCCCATCGCATTCCTAGGTTGGAATCCATCACAAATTAATGTGACATCACATTACATTTCTTATTCCAACCCTCATAACCATCCAGACAACTACTATTCACACAAAGTTACCCCAATCCATCCCATCCCAGTAACCGAACAGACCTTAAGGGTGTGTTTGGTTCGTGGGTTATCTAGGGGAGGATAACCGATTTTTGTGTTTTGGTGTTTGATTGGTGGATTTAGAGTTGGAAGGGTTTGTGTGATGTGATTGTATTGAAATTTGAAAAAGTATGTAATCATTATGATGTGATTGTATTGAAATTTAAAAAAGCAGGTAGTTGTTGTGATGTGATTGTAATGAAGTTTGAAATAGTGAGCTGAAGTTGAATATTTTATGATTTTTAGATGATATGATGGTATAATATATATTTTTTTGACGGAAAGAAAGTGGACCCCACTAGCGGTTTAGAAATATAGATTTTGGGGGGTAACCCACCCAATGTGAGGGTAACCCCAGCCGAACGCCCCCTAAGGGATGAACTAAATCAAGAAAACATTCAAAGAAGTGTAAGTCCAAATGACCTTGTTGGAAATGAATAAACATTTCAACATAGGATTGTAGTTTGACAAAGATCCAAAAGACCATGGGAGGGACTTCTCATGTGAATGTTATAAATGAATGTGTTGATGGGTCCATTGTAGGCACGTGTCGTGTTGACAAATAATAAACTATGTGTTGTTAATAAGCTTAAATATTGCCTTGCTTAGATGAAAGCAATTGTTGATTTTTTGTGTTGGTGTATCATGTTTCCTTTCTATCGGGCTATAAGAGAAATGTTATTACATGGATTATGTCAACAACAAGGTTCTTGAGTTTGAATGAGTCGAGTTTAAGTTCTCATATATGTTAGTTTGGACATTGCATGGGGTCTTGCATATTCATGATATAAAAACATTTATAGAATGTATGAGCATGTTCTTGTTAGAGATGGTTGACGTTTTTTTAGACATCATATTTTTATGAAGAAAGGATATTTATCTCATCATTATACTTTGTTTAGAATAAGATGTATTGTCTTGGTTTCTTTGATGCATTGATTGATGCTAGTGTTGTATTAAAAATTGTATTTAGGTTTTAATTGGAAAACTCATTAATTACAATTGACATTAATTTGGTTTCAATTGGGAAACCAAATGGTTTGGAGGGAAAGTTGAGAATTCCCAAATTTGAAACATGGTTGAGTTTAGGTAGAAGTTTAGTACCATACCTTAGAGATCTAAACTTTTGGTGGACTTATATATGAGTCCACACCCCAAGCTCTTGTAGCAATAGTAGAGAGGAGGAATGGAGGACCACGCGCGAGCGCGCTCCGCTCCGGCTCCGGCTCGGGAGAGTCAATTCGGATCTCAATACTTTTGCTGCAGGTTTCATTTGACTGATCGATTAAATTAATCAGGCAGATTAATTTAATTTCGATCACATTAGGAATCAAACTTATTCCAAACGTCCCGACTTAGCCGTAGTTTTGGAATCCGAAAGGATATCACCGTTGAGGGGCATTTTCGGAAACCGAAGGGACTGCGTGCTAGGGCAAGCGAACTCCTCTTTTTATACCCCCACTCGACGCCGCTTTTCTTCACTCGCAAGAAAAACCCGCCGTTACTCTTGTTCTCTCTCTCGCGCGCCTGCGACCCGTTTCTTTCTTCTGGGCTGCAAGTTCTCGGAGGTGCTTTCGAGGATGGTCTCGTCGGTGTGCGCGGACGACGACCGTGAACCGTCGTATCATGTGAGCGGATCGCCAGTACCCTACGCACCGGTATTGTGGGGGCGAAATCCTCTCTAAGGACAGTCCATTTCATTGACACTTCGGTGATCTCTGATCTAATCTTTTTATTCATTTGCCTGCTGCAATTTGTTTATTGCTTACCTTTTTTGGATCACGCCCATTTATTTATTTCCATGTGGTTAATCAGTTCCTCTTTGCTTATTGTAATCGGATAATGGATTGGATTTGCACGTTACTATTCTTAACAATATTTAGTATTTATCTGTCAATCCATTGGAATCCGTATGATTACTGTTTAATATATGCATGGTTGATCTTGTTAACAACAATCTTAGAGAGGATTTCGGAAACTGATTATAAAATAATATCGGAAATCATGTTTACATCGAGGGTTGATATGACGGGTATACCTGAAAAGTTCGGTGGACAGAACTTTAAGCGTTGGCAATAATGCATGAAGATCTGGTTAACCACCATTGGATTAATCTCGATGCTTGAAACTGACTATCCTACGGTGGAAAAATCCCCTCACCCGATAGCCAGAAGGCGCAATTTGCGTGGAAGGAACGCGACCGGATATGTTGTGGTTGCATCTTGTTAACTCTATCCAACACGTTGTTTGATGTATATTGTTCGTCCACGCAGACTGCGAAGGGGCTATGGGAAGACCTGGATCGGAAGTATAATACCAAAGACCTCGATATTGAGAAATACTCCGTGGTCAAGTTTTTGAAGTTTTCCATTACCGAAGGAAAGTCAGTTTCTGAAGAGACATATGAGTTTTTACGCATGCTCCATGGTTTAGAGGATGCTGAAATGAAACTTTCAAAGAAGTTTCAGGTTATGTGCATCATAGAAAAATTCCCCAAGTCGTGGGAAGACTTCGGTGTGACCCTCAAACACAGGAAGGGGAAAATTTCTATTAACGATTTGATGGTGGCAATTGCCATAGAGGAGGAACACATAAAACAAAAACCTGTGCTTCCTGTTGATATTCAGGCTAAGGTCAATTTCATGACTTCGAAGGCCAAGGATAAGAAGGGAAAGGGTCCTAATAACAATAAAATAAAACCAAAGGGCAAGATCCAGAAAAAGGCAAAGAATAAACTCTGATGGCACTGTAATCAGGTTGGCCATTAGAAGAAGGATTGTCCGTCCTTGAAGGCTCAACCTAAGACTGCAGACGGAGTCCACAAGTGAATATGATCACTATGGGACTCGGGGCTAGCGAGGGGTAATGTCTCTGTAAAATCTGAACTATACCATATCCATGATCCAAATGAGTGGCTCGTGGATACGGGAGCCAATGTAAATATTTGTTCTGACAGAACGTTATTTTCTTCTTATCAGACCTGCAGCGGTGGGACTGTGAAGATGGGGAACGATTCTCCATCCAGGGTGCTAGGGTCGGGACAAGTCAACTTGAGGTTCTCCTCTGGATGTGTCTGGACGTTACACAGGGTGCTGCATGTTCCTGACATTAAGAAGAATGTGTTATCTGGCTCTATCTTAGTTAGAAATGATTTTGAATTAAACTTTAAATGTAATAAAGTTGTCATTCTGAGACGTGGCATTTTTTATGGAAAAGGCTATTTGACTAATTTTGATTTGTTGTTTAGAATTAGATGTGATTCAGTAAACATTAATGAAATGAATGTTTTGAGTTCTGAATATCTAGTTCTGTGTCTCATGTTGTGAATAATCTAGAATCTTGTGATCTGTCTCATGATAGATTGGGACATATAAACTTAAATTCAATTAAAAGAATGATGAATTTAGAGTTGATCCCTAAACACACCATTGATAAAACTCAAAAATATGAAATCTGTGTACAAGCTAAGACACCTAGGAAATCTTTTCAGTCTGTCTTTTGAGATAGTGAGATTTTGGATCTAGTGCACACGGATATCTGTGAGTTTAATGGTGTGTTGACCCGAGACAATAAGAAATACTTTATCACCTTTATAGATGATGGCAGTAGATACTGATATGTATATCTAAAGAAAACCAAGGATGAAGTCTTAAAGAAATTTCTTATATTTAAGAATGAGGCTGAGACACAAACAAGAAAAGTGCTTAAACGTCTTAGATCAGATAGAGGGGGCGAATATACCTCTAACTTATTTGATGAACAATGCAAATCGTTTGGCATAGTTCATGAAGTTACGGCCCAATATTCACCGCAATCAAATGGGATAGTAGAACGGAAAAATAAAACCTTAACTGACATGATCAATGCTCTCTTACAAAGTTCTGGACTTCCAACCTATATGTGGGGAGAAGCCTTGAATACGGCTTCTCATATTCTGAATAGGGTTCCTCCAAAACATATGGAAAAGTGTCCCTTTTAACTTTGGAGAAATAGGAAACCGAGTTTAAGATATCTCAAAGTATGATGTTGTCTCGCTAAGGTTTTAGTCCCAGAACACAAGAGAAAGAAACTTGATCCTAAAACTTTTGATGCGATCTTCTTGGATTACCTTGAAAATAGCTATGCATATAGGTTCTTAGTAATTCGGTTCGAAATACCTGGCATAGAAATCAACACCATTGTTGAACTCCGTGATGCTACCTTCTTTGAGGATGTCTTCCCATTGAAGACTGGGATTCCTCAGAATCTGACCATTGAGGACGCCTCTACAAGAGGATCTATTCCAGATCAAGTGGAAAAGATAACAAATGTGGGGGTTGAGACTCAACCTGAACCCAATGATCTTTCTGAAGAGATTGAGCCAAGGAGGAGTAAAAGACCTCGGATAGCCAAGGATCTGGGTAGCGACTTTGTTGTCTACCAGATCGAGGGTAATCCACCAAGTTACAAGGAAGCCATGGCTTCATCTGAAGCGAAACAATGGAAGAAGGCCATCAAATCTGAGATGGATTCCATTACGGCTAATGGAACTTGGGAGTTGGTTGATTTACCCAAAGGATGCTCTACCATTGTGTGCAAGTGGGTGTTTAAGAGAAAGCTTAGACCCGACGGATCAATTGAAAAGTACAAAGCCAGATTAGTTGCCAAGGGCTTTAGAAAAAAGGAAGGTATCGATTATTTTGATACCTATTCCCCTGTGACTAGGATGACCACAATCCGATGCTCATAGCATTGGCATCTGTATATGATCTCTCTATCCACCAGATGGATGTGAAGACCATTTTCTTGCATGGCGATCTTGAGGAAGAGATCTATATGGATCAACCTGATGGGCTTGTGACTCGTGGGAATGAGGGAAAGGTTTGCAAGCTTGTCAAATCCCTTTACGGATTTAAACAAGCACCAAAGCAGTGGCATGAAAAATTTGACAAGACTATTTTATCATGTGGCTTTAAGGTTCATGAATCTGATAAGTGTGTCTATTCCAAGGTGAAAGTTGATGAGTGTATTGTCTTGTACCTGTATGTTGATGACATATTGTTGTTCGGATCACATATGAGGATTATTAATGAGACTAAGGCATTCTTAAGTAGCAAGTTTGAGATGAAGGACATGGGTGTTGCTGATGTGATCTTGGATGTCAAACTGACAAGGTCAGTTGATGGGATTGTATTTTCTCAATTTCACTATGTTGAGAAAGTACTTATGAAATTTGGATATCAAGATTGCAAAGCTGTAAGCACTCTCTTTGATTCATCCAAAACGTTGTTTAAGAATAAAAGTGGAGTACTTGTAGCTCAGCTAAGGTATTCACAAGTAATACGAAGTTTAATGTATCTTGCAAATTGCATGAGACCTGACATTTCATTCTCGGTTGCAAAGTTGAGTAGATAAACTAGCTGTTATGACCGTACTCACTGGGAGGATCTGGATCGAGTACTGAAGTACTTGAAGGGAACTATTTCCCTTATTTTACATTATAGTAGACATCCTTCTGTACTAGAAGGATACAGTGATGCAAGCTGGATAGGGAAAATAAAAGAGTGTGGGAGTAATGGTGTTATAGGGTATGTATTTATCCTTGGAGGCGGTGCAGTCTCCTGGACGTCTGTGAAGAAGACCATTCTAGCTCGATCCACTTTTGAAGCCGATTTGTGTGCTTTGGACACTACTGGTATTGAGGCTGAATGGCTAAGGGAACTTCTGTCTAAAATTCCCATAGTAGGTCAGTCTGTTCCTGCGATCTCGGTACATTGTGATAATATGACCACAATTACGAAGATCAAGAGTTCAAAGTTCAATCAGAAAACAAGGAGACACATACAAATCAGACTTAAGTCGTTAAGGGATTTGGTGTCTCGAGGAGTGTTGGCTGTGGATTTTGTTGGATCCAAAGACAACACGGTAGATCCGTTGACTAAGGGACTTGATAGATATTTAGTCCTAAAGTCTAGGCTTGGGTTGAGACTGAGACCCATTGGGAGTTCCTTCACAATGGAAACCCAACCTATCTGAGTGGAGATCCCACAAAGTAGGTTCAATGTGGTAATAACAAGCTGTTTGGAGAACTGGTTGGCACTCTAATATTTATGCGTAAGCATGAGTGTCTTATCCCTGCAAGCCTGAGTGCCGTTCTAAGCTGCAAGTATAGGAAGAAGTATAGGAAGAGCGTAGGCTCTGAATGGGTTCAAGCCTTTGGGCAGGATGTTAGCAGTGCATCCTTGGAGAACGCCACCTATGTGAGTGTTACTGTGGGCCGTAGTTAAAGGAAGATGATCTTTCCTGAACACACTCATGAAACAGGATAAGGGTGCATAACCTTTAAGAGCACCAACCCTGAAGATTGCACCAAGAACAACGCTTTGTTGTTTCTACCGTATATTTTAACACTAAGGTCTGAAGTTCAAGACGTAGTTCACTTCGTTCCTGTTAAAGTGAAAGTAATAAACTCAGGTAGAGGTTCAAACCGGAAGTTACCTTTACTAAAAGCAAAGTGTGGGCAGCCGAAAGAAGTCCCTTAAATATTTTTGAATCTCTTTTTCAAATTGGAGAATTCGTAGGGGATTGTTGTATTAAAAATTGTATTTTGGTTTTAATTGGAAAACCTATTAACTACAATTGGCATTAATTTGGTTTCAATTGGGAAAGTAAATGGTTTAGAGGGAAAGTTGGGAACTCTCAAATTTGAAACATGGTTGGGTTTGGGTAGAGTTTAGTATCATACCTTAGAGATCTAAACTTTTGATGGACTTATATATGAGTCCATACCCCAAGCTCTTGTAGCAATAGTAGAGAGGAGGAATGGAGGACCACATGCGTGCGCGCGCGCTCCGCTCCGTTTCCGGCTCCGGCTCCGGCTCCGGCTCTGGCTCGGGCTCGGGAGAGTCAATTCGGATCTTGGATCTCGATACTTTTGCTGCGGTTTCATTTTGCTGATCGATTAAATTAATCAGGCAGATTAATTTAATTTCGATCACATTGGGAATCAGACTTGTTCCAAACGGCTCGACTTAGCCGCAGTTTTGGAATCCGAAAGGACGCAACCGTTGAGGGGTATTTTCGGAAACCGAAGGTACTGCGTGGTAGGGTACGCGAGCTCCTCTTTTTATGCCCCCACTCGACGCCGCTTTTCTTCACTCGTAAGAAAAACCCGCCATCACTCTTGTTCTCTCTCTCGCGCGCCTACGACCCGTTTCTTTTTTCTCGGTTGCAAGTTCTCGGAGGTGCTTTCGAGGACGGTCTCGTCGGTGTGTGCAGACGACGACCGTGAACCGTCGTATCCTGGGAGCGGATCGCCAGTACCCTACGCACCGGTATTGTGGGGGCGAAATCCTCTCTAAGGACAGCCCATTTCATGGACGCTTCAGTGATATCTGATCTAATCTTTTTATTCATTTATCTGCTGCAATTTGTTTATTGCTTACCCTTTTCTGGATCACGCCTGTTTATTTATTTCTGTGTGGTTAATTGGTTCATGTTTGCTTATTTTAATCGGATAATAGATTGGATTTGCACGTTATTATTCTTAACAATCTGTAATATTTATCTTTCAATCCATTGGAATCCGTATGATTACTGTTTAATATATGCATGGTTGATCATGTTAACAATAATCTTAGAGAGGATTTCAGAAACTGATTATAAAATAATGTCGGAAATCATGTTTAAATCGAGGTTTGATATGACAGGTATGCCTGAAAAGTTCGGTGGACAGAACTTTAAGCATTGGCAACAATGCATAAAGATCTGGTTAACCACCATTGGATTAATCTCGATGCAATCTCGATGCTTGGATTATAAATGAATGTCCTACGGTGGAAAAAGAAAACCCCTCACCTGATAGCCAGAAGGCGCAATCTGTGTAGAAGGAACGCGACCGGATATGTCATGGTTGCATCTTGTTGGCTCTTACCAACATATTGTTCGACGTATACTTTTCGTCCACGCAGACTGCGAATGGGCTATAGGAAGACCTGGATCGGAAGTATAATACCGAAGACCTTAGTATTTAGAAATACTCCGTGGCCAAGTTTTTGAAGTTTTCCAAAATCGAAGGAAAGTCAGTTTCTGAACAGGCACATGAGTTTTTACTCCTGCTCCATGGTTTAGAGGATGCCAAAATGAAACTTTTAGAGAAGTTTCAGGTCATGTGCTAATAGAAAAATTCCCCAAATCGGGGGAAGACTTCGGTATGACCCTCAAATACAGGAAGGGGAAAATTTTATGGATGACTTGATGGTGGCAATTGCCATAGAGGAGGAACACAGGAAACAAAAACCTGTGCTTCCTATTGATATTTAGGCTAAGATCAATTTCATGACCTCGAAGGGCAAGGATAAGAAGGGAAAGAGTCCTAATAACAATAAAATAAATCAAAGGGCAAAATCCAGAAAAAGGCAAAGAATAAACCCTACTGGCACTGTAATCATGTTGGTCATTGGAAGAAGGACTATCCGTCCTTGAAGGCTCAACCTAAGGCTGCAGATGCGAGTCCACAAGTGAATATGATCACTATGGGACTCGGGGCTAGCGAGGGGTATGTCTTTGTAAAATCTGAACTATACCATACCCATGATCCAAATGAGTGGCTTGTGGATACGGGAGCCAATATAAATATTTGTTCTGAGAGAACGTTATTTTCTTCTTATCAGACCTGCAGCAGTGGGACTGTGAAGATGGGGAACGATTCTGCAGCCAAGGTGCTAGGGTCGGGACAAGTCAACTTGAGGTTCTCCTCTGGACGTGTCCGGACATTGCACAGGGTGCTGCATATTCCTGACATTAAGAAGAATGTGTTATCTGGCTTTATTTTAGTTAGAAATGGTTTTATATTAAACTTTAAATGTAATAAAGTTGTCATTCTGAGACATGGTATTTTTTATGGAAAAGGCTATTTGGTTGATTTTGATTTTTTGTTTAGAATTAGATGTGATTCAGTAAACATTAATGAAATGAATGTTTTAAAAACTGAATGTTCTAGTTCTGTGTCTAATGTTGTGAATAATCTAGAATCTTGTGATCTGTGGCATGGTAGATTGGGACATGTAAACTTAAATTCAATTAAAAGAATGATAAATTTAGAGTTGATCCCTAAACACACCATTGATAAAACTCAAAAATGTGAAATCTGTGTACAAGCTAAGACACCTAGGAGGTCTTTTCAGTATGTCTTTAAAGATAGTGAGATTTTGGATCTATTGCACACAGATATCTGTGAGTTTAATGGTGTGTTGACCCGAGACAATAAGAAATACTTTATCATCTTTATAGATGATGGCAGTAGATACTGCTATGTATATCTAATGAAAACCAAGGATGAAGCCTTAGAGAAATTTCTTATATTTAAGAATGAGGCTGAGACACAAACAGGAAAAGTGCTTAAACGTCTTAGGTCAGATAGAGGGGGCGAATATACCTCTAATTTATTTGATAAACAATGTAAATCGTTTGACATAGTTCATGAAGTTACGACCCCATATTCACCGCAATCAAATGGGATATCAGAACGGAAAAATAGAACCTTAACTGACATGATCAATGCTCTCTTACAAAGTTTTGGACTTCTAACCTATATGTGAGGAGAAGCCTTGAATATGGCTTCCCATATTCTGAATAGGGTTCCTCCAAGACTTATAGAAAAGTGTCCCTTTGAACTTTGGAGAAATAAGAAACCGATTTTAAGATATCTCAAAGTGTGGGGTTGTCTAGCTAAGGTTTTAGTCCCAGAACACAAGAGAAAGAAACTTGGTCCTAAAACTGTTGATGTGGTCTTCTTGGTTACCTAAAAAATAGCTATGCATATAGGTTCTTGGTAATTCGGTTCGAGATACCTGGCATAGAAGTCAATACCATTATTGAACTCCGTGATGCTACCTTTTTTGAGGATGTCTTCACATTAGAGACTGGGATTACTCAGAATCTGACCATTGAGGGCGCCTCTACAACAAGATCTATTCCAGATCAAGTGGAAAAGATAACAAATGTGGGGTTGAGACTCAACCTAAATCCAATGATCTTTCTGAAGAGATTGAGCCAAGGAGGAGTAAAAGACCTCGGATAGCCAAGGATCTGGGTAGCGACTTTGTTGTCTACCAGATCGAGGGTGATCCACCAAGTTACAAGGAAGCCATGGCTTCATCTGAAGCGAAACAATGGAAGGAAGCTATCAAATCTGAGATGGATTCCATTATGTCTAATGGAACTTGGGAGTTGGTTGATTTACCCAAAGGGTGCTCTACCATTGAGTGCAAGGGGGTGTTTAAGAGAAAGCTTAGACCTGACGGATGAATTGAAAAGTACAAAGCCAGATTAGTTGCCAAGAGCTTTAGGCAAAAGGAAGGTATCGATTATTTTGATACCTATTCCCCTGTGACTAGGATGACCACAATCCGGATGCTCATAGCATTGGCATATGTATATGATCTCTCTATCCACCAGATGGATGTGAAGACCACTTTATTGCATGGCGATCTTGAGGAAGAGATTTATATGGATCAACCTGATGGGCTTGTGACTCCTGGGAATGAGGGAAACGTTTGCAAGCTTGTCAAATCCCTTTACGGATTGAAACAAGCACCAAAGCAGTGGCATGAAAAATTTGACAAGACTATTTTGTCATGTGGCTTTAAGGTTCATGAATCTGATAAGTGTGTCTATTCCAAGGTGAAAGTTGATGAGTGTATTGTCTTGTGCATGTATGTTGATGACATATTTTTGTTCGGATCACATATGAGGATTATAAATGAGACTAAGATATTCTTAAGCAGCAAGTTTGAGATGAAGGACATGGGTGTTGCTGATGTGATCTTGGGTCTCAAATTGACAAGGTCAGTTGATGGGATTGTATTTTCTCAATCTCACTATGTTGAGAAAGTACTTGAGAAATTTAGATATCAAGATTGCAAAGCTGTAAGCACTCCCTTTGATTCATCCAAAATGCTGTTTAAGAATAAAAGTGGAGTACTTGTAGCTCAGCTAAGGTATTCATTAGTAATAGGAAGTTTAATGTATCTTACAAATTGCACGAGACCTGACATTTCATTCTCGGTTGCAAAGCTGAGTAGATACACTAGCTATCCTGACCGTACTCACTAGGAGGCTCTGGATCGAGTACTGAAGTACTTGAAAGGAACTATTTCCCTTAGTTTGCATTATGGTAGACATCCTTCTGTACTAGAAGGATACAATGATGCAAGCTGGATATGGAAAATAGAAGAGTCTGGGAGTAATGGTGTTACAGGGTATGTATTTATCCTTGGAGGCGGTACAGTCTCTTGGAGGTCTGTGAAGCAGACCATTCTAGCTCGATCCACTTTTGAAGCCGAGCTGTGTGTTTTGGACACTACTGGTATTGAGGCTGAATGGCTAAGGGAACTTCTGTCTGAAATTCCCATGGTAGGTCAGCCTGTTCATGCGATCTCGGTACATTGTGATAATATGACCACAATTGCCAAGATCAAGAGTTCAAAGTTCAATCAGAAAACAAGGAGACACATACAAATCAGACTTAAGACGTTAAGGGATTTGGTGTCTCGAGGAGTGTTGGCTGTGGATTTTGTTGGATCCAAAGACAACACGGCAGATCCGTTGACTAAGGGACTTAATAGATCTTTAGTCCTAAAGTCTAAGCTTGGGATGGGACTGAGACCCATTGGGAGTTCCTCCACAGTGACAACCCAACCTATCTGAGTGGAGATCCCACAAAGTAGGTTCAATGTGGTAATAACAACCTGTTTGGAGAACTGGTTGGCACTCTAATATTTATGCGTAAGCATGAGTGTCTTATCCTTGGAAGCCTGAGTGCCGTTTTAAGCTGCAAGTATAGGAAGAGTGTAGGCTCTGAATGGGTTCAAGCTTTTGGGCAGGATGTTAACAGTGCATCCTTGGAGAACGCCACCTATGTGAGTATTACTGTGGGCCGCAGTTAAAGGAAGAGGGTCTTTCTTGAACACACTCATGAAACATGATAAGGGTGAATGGCCTTTAAGAGCACCAACCCTGAAGATTGCACCAAGAACAACGCTTTGTTGTTTCTACCGTATACTTTAACATTAAGGTCTGAAGTTCAAGACGTAGTTCACTTCGTTCCTGTTAAAGTGAAAGTAATAAACTCAGGTAGAGGTTCAAACCGGAAGGTACCTTTACTGAAAGCAAAGTGTGGGCAGCCGAAAGAAGTCTCTTAAATCTTTTTGAATCTCTTTTTCAAATTGGAGAATTCGTGGGGGATTGTTGTATTAAAAATTGTATTTAGGTTTTAATTGGAAAACCTATTAATTACAATTGGTATTAATTTGGTTCAATTGGAAAACCAAATGGTTTGGAGAGAAAGTTGGGAATTCTCAAATTTGAAACATGGTTGAGTTTGGGTGGAAGTTTAATACCATACCTTAGAGATCTAAACTTTTGGTGGACTTATATATGAGTCCACACCCCAAGCTCTTGTAGCAATAGTAGAGAGGAGGAATGGAGGACCACACGCGCACGCGCGTGCTCCGTTCCGTCTCCGGCTCCGGCTCGGGCTCGGGAGAGTCAATTCGGATCTCGGATCTCGATACTTTTGCTGCGAGTTTCATTTGACTGATCGATTAAATAAATCAAGCAGATTAATTTTATTTCGATCATATAGGGAATCGGACTTGTTCCAAACGGCTCGACGTAGCCATAGTTTTGAAATCCGAAAGGAGATGACCGTTGAGGGGCATTTTCGGAAACCGAAGGGACTGCGCGCTAGGGCACGCGAGCTCCTCTTTTTATACCCCCACTCGACGCCGCTTTTCTTCACTCGTAAGAAAAACCCGCCGTCACTCTTGTTCTCTCTTTCGCGTGCATGCGATCCGTTTCTTTCTTATCGGCTGCAAGTTTACGGAGGTGCTTTCGATGAAGGTCTCGTCGGTGTGCGCGGACGACGACCGTGAACCGTCGTATCCTGGGAACGATTGCCAGTATCCTACGCACCGCTATTGTGGGGGCGAAATCCTCTCTAAGGACAGTCCATTTCATGGACGCTTCGGTGATCTCTGATCTAATCTTTTTATTCATTTGCCTGCTGCAATTTATTTATTGCTTACCCTTTTCTGGATCACGCCCGTTTATTTATTTCCGTGTGGTTAATCGATTCCTGTTTGCTTATTGTGATCGGATAATGGATTGGATTTGCACATTATTATTCTTAACAATCTCGACTCGCAATCCATGTTGATGATCCAAGCAACGGATCTCCTGATCTCGACTCACGAGATCCGACGTCTTCTTCATGAGCGAGGTGCACCGAAGGAGACGGAGATCCACGAGCAAACGATCGGGCAACATAACGACGACGCTGCGATGATGGAGACTCTCTCTAGGGCATCCATGGTGGACGACCATGAGAAAGGAAGAGAGAGGGCTGATGTGTAGAGAGAGAGAGAGACTTATGTTCTCTTGTGTGTAGAGAAGAGCAAAGGGGTGCCCTTCTATTTATAATATTTTGGGATCCAAGGATCTCAATCCATGGGCAACACAAATCCATTGGCTCTCACTGATTTGTGTTTCTTTTAATGGATAAGATTTGTGTTGGTAAAAACCAACAACAATTAATTTAATTTAGATTATATATAAATTGATAAATCAATATAAATCAATCCCAAAATTAAATCAACAACATATGGAGATAATGGAAAGGAGAGTGCCTCCTTCTATGTATATGGAGTGGACGGCCACCCTTTCCTAATAGGAACATGGTGGCCGTCCCTTCCATCCAATAAGGAAGGAGGCTCTTAAATGTAATATTCTTAGATCACATAATTCCATGTATCTCCAATATTACAACAATAATTGTTGTAAATTATTCTACAAAATAATTCATAATTATTTTATGAATATTACAATCTTGTCATTTGAAATTTGTGAATCACATTCACAACCCAAAATAAAATGTAAATTACATTCTCAATTTAATGTCCAATGTGAATCCAATTCACATCAACATTTTATTAACAAATGTAAATTACAAATAGCTCTCTCTTATACATTATAAATCATATTTATAATATATATGATTAGTATGGATATTTCTATCCACATTATTCATATCCATGACAATTAAATCACATTTAGTCATCTTGGATCTCTTATTCTCATGTGCCCCAATAATATGAATCACATTCACATTATTCTTATCTTTGATAATCAAATCACATTTAATTATCTAAGATAACTATCTTTATAATATGAATCAAATTCATATTATTTATGATAATTAAATCACATTTAATTATCCATTTTCTCGATGCTCGGATACTTATATCAACAATGAAATTAACCTGAACTCTTTCAAGGATAATGCGCTTTCTCCGCAGATACTTGGAGATAAGGACAGGGCGATTGTATTGTTCCACGTATAGTGACTTGGATATTGAGATTGCATCTCAAATCCAGATCTCGGACCTCCCATAGATGTTTGATTAAATCAAGACCGCAAATCTAATCTTCTCATTGCATTTGAATGACATTCAGATCAATGTCCAACATTTGGACTAAGATTAGATTACTTCTCTACTGAGAGGAGTCACTAAAATCCAGACCTGTTTCACCACTCCCTAGGAATGGAAGCATCATGACTATACAATCGTTTATGATCACATCATCCTCAGGTATTCCCAATACCTGTACATCCTGCATATTGGAAGACTCGGAATAAACCTGGAGTATAAGATCAATTTTACATTGTCTACTTCAGAGTTTTATCATTAAGTTTCTCATTCGATCAGTGGGAGTCAGTATCGATCATATACTTTCCAAAAGCATATATCATACCTAGGTCTTGATCATATACTTTTCAAAAGTATATATCAAACCTACAAATTCAGTCAAGCTTCCAAAGGCAGACGACCGTGCACGGAATTTGATTCTTTCCAATATCTCATGAGCGAGCTCATGTCTTCCGGTTCAGTAACTGAACCTGTATGATCCCTTTGAGAGATCGTATTACTCATATGCCCTTGCATGCACACCGGCGTGCCGGTGTATAGACCTTGATTAGGTCATCAACCTATTGGTCTGCCAAATATACATACTCAAACATATAGCAACACATCTGTCTCCGATCAGAGGATGCGTGCCTATATCATGATAGCATATGATATAGGACTTTGGTTATCTCGATCTAGTTAAGTCAACTCTTTGTCCTAACTAATCTTACACCTCCGAATCTCTATTCCTATGCAGAGGACATGTATCAAGAAGTCGGTCAGATATTAGCCTAACTGAGAAAGGATTGCCATCTCCTACTCAGGCTGGAGATCATCTCTTAACAACTATTTGATGGTGCTTGATGAGTCCTCAATCTAACTCTTTAGATGTTCATCCAAGTACCAGCCTCTATGATTCAATATTTGAATCAACAACTGTATGATCATCAAGATGGCCATGGTACATAACCCTAATTGTACTAAGGGACCTATTATGCAAATTATGTATTCTTCCATTCAGATTAGGGAATGATATTTGCAATAACATTTATTGCATAATGGCTCGCCATGGGCTCGCATGTCCAACAATCTCCCACTACCCAAAGAGCCATTAATGGGCTAATCTTTAAACCCATACTCATGTGACAATCATAGGCTATTTAGAAAATAGCTAGGTAAGCTGATCAGTCACTCTTTTCCCAAGAGACTATGCCAAGTCCTTTTACGATACTTGCATATCTCCTAGTGACAGTTTTCGCATTCAATGCGAATGTTGCATCTTATGCAACCAATACTCAATACAGTCAAAGTAGTTATAACGTCCTTGATACTACTGCTCAATAATTATTATAACCAGTATTACCATAATCCTTATCAGAATACCCTTATTCCTGGAGATCTCTATCTCCTAAGGTATCCGTAGTTAAGACCTTTTAGATCACTATCTATAAAGTCTCAATTTCTTGAAGATAAGACTTGAGATCACTATCTCGAAAGTTTGCCTTCTATGAAGATATCGTTATTACTACAATCAAGTGTTTTATCACCATAGTAGGATTAGTAACAGTTTACTACTCCCATTGTATGGTAGTCATCTGGCTTTTGTACACATCTAGCATACACCCATCTTCTTGGAACTGATGCACAAGGGCAAGCGGTTTGCATTCACATCCTCAACTCTTTGAAGTGTTATACCTTTAGATAGGTCAGTACCATATCTTTGAGAAAAAATAAGCCTTTCTTGGAATTTTCCAGAAAATGAAAATGTCCAAGGTGTACTATTAGTGTGACTGTCCCAATACCATCTTCTCTTTGCTTCTGAACAACTTCAGAACTAAGATCTAAGAGGTATCCTTGAGATCATATCTCGAGGTATTGAACAACCAGATTATAAATCACTTATTATTATCATCCTTGTATCATTCTAAATGATTAGAATATTATCTACATTTAGCATGATGAACACAATGGCACTCCCACTAAGCTTCACATGGTTCATCAAGATTTTATCTGAAATCATAACATTTATAATTTCATCAAATCTTATGTTCCAACTACAAGAAGCTTATTTGAGTCCAAAGATGGAGTTCTTTAGCTTGCACACCTTTCTTTCCTCAACCATGAAGCCTTGGGGCTACTTCATATGAATATCCTCAGAGAGGTATTCATAGAGGAATGCAATCTTGACTCACATCATGAAGATGTCATAGTCAAGTTGTGCAGCTATAGTTAGCAATATTCTGATGGGTTAAAGCAAGGTCACTGGAGAGCAAGTCTCATCGCAAGTGATGTCTTCTCTTCAGTGTGTAGCTCATAGCTACGAACCGTGCTTTGAAGGTCTTTACCTTCTCATCAGGTTCCCTCTTTCTCTTGAAGATCCATTTACACCTTAATGGGTCTAACCCT
Source organism: Ottelia alismoides (assembly GCA_037367405.1). Lineage (NCBI taxonomy): Eukaryota > Viridiplantae > Streptophyta > Magnoliopsida > Alismatales > Hydrocharitaceae > Ottelia > Ottelia alismoides. The sequence continues at coordinate 43,886 of JAZKJV010008164.1, read as the reverse complement.
TATAGGTGGATCCTCGAGGGTCCCTATACAACACTTGTATATGAAGTCAGCTTCAGACTTTATTGCTAACATCCATCTTTCCATGTTATGATCTTCGGGAGCTTCATCACATGAACTCAGATCATTGTCAGATTCAACTGACACATGGAATCCATCTTCAAACTTATTTGAAGAGGTATTAGTGTTTCATCTTTAATTGTCTATTTAGTTTCCAATTTCAGGAGCCTCATTATCTTCTCAAGATTAAATGAGTTCCTTTACTTCATTTTCATCTTGATTCTCAAGAGAGTCATCCTCTAAGAATCACATTCTCAGAGATGAGATCCTTTAAGAATCTCAAGGTCATAAAGTAGGTATCCAATACCATCCTTTATTTTCCTAATGAAGTAGCACTCTCCAGTGCCAGATTCCAGCTTAATCACATGGAACCTTACTAAGGATATATATAATGTAGTCTCTACCACATATATATATACCTGGAAACTAAGAGATAATTATGCTAAGATTAATCATTGATCAAATCATGTCACATATGATCAATTGTATCTCCCTACAACTCTATTTAGTTAAGGTTCATTAGGAGGATTGAGATAGGAATGATATTCATATCTCCATAAGGTGTTCCTTGAATTCATCTAATAGGTGCAAGCTACCTTGGTTAGATCAAATTCATTTTATCTTCTTTCAAACTTTGGTTCTAAACCAAAATTGTAAAATCTTTGAACATTTCAAAGGTTTCTTAGGTGAAGAGAAGAAATCTCATATCATACATAATCATCAATAGATATCACATATCCATAATGTTTACTATGATATAGATGATTCACATACATCAATATGTATGAAATCCAGACTACCTTGACATCTTACACCTTTCCCAAAGAAGGGTGTATTGGACATTTTACTTTGAATACAATATTCATAAGTATGCAAGTTTTGAAATTTTAGACATTCTAAAGTTTCATCTCTTACTTGTCCATTGATCTCATCAACAGACATGTCCAAAACATGATGCCAGATCATTGTCAAATGATATTTATCCTTCTATTGATCTTTAAAGATTTAATTTTCAGTATTAGAAATCTTAATGAACCATTCATTAATTTTCTAATTTAACGAAGTGCACTAGATGTTAGATTACTATCTAAAATATATCCATCATAACTCTCTATGATAGGTTCATCCCAGAATTCATGTCTGTTTCCAACATTTAGAAATAAACTATGAGTGTATTCTAATATCCATGTCACAGAGACATTCTCTAAGATTAAGGGCTCCCACTGAAGATATGAAGTCTATTGATCCAATGGAAATTGTTGCAACAATTGCGTCACTTCCAACATGGATGACCATTAAACCTTAAGATCAAATTTCTAATATTCTAATACAGATGCAACCATTTGCAAGTGTCATTAGAAGATTGAGATACAATTATTAGGCTTTATCTTATCAAATAAGTAAGTCAATTTCAATGATTATATGTAAATTATTCTGGTGTATTACTCGATTCCTTCTCTAAGGATTCTAGATAGATTTGATAGTCATACTATCAACACATCAATTTATTGCAGTATTGGCATTCATCCAACTCTTTGGATGTCATATGGAAGTCACAGAAGTACAGTCAACTCTTTGACTATACTTCTTACTTGGGTCCAACCCATGCTTCCACTGCGCTCCCTTTATCTATAACCAACCATTGCTCAAGACCAAGGATCTCTTATGTTAAAATCAAAAATTTCAATATAAGAGTATTTCAACATTTATACATGCTTCATTCAATTCATACAATATGAATATTATGAAGCTTCATGAATGACTAGAGTATAGATAGTTCAATGATGACACTCATCGTATCTACATCCATTTAAATTCTTAAAACTTAGGTTCAGGTAGGTACTCAAACAATTTGAATACATCATCTCCTATAGAGGCACCATTCTGCATAATGCAGAGAACCATGTCATTCATGATTATATGTATGCCAGAACATCTTCTTAGATTTTATAAGGATTATTTGATAATTACGATCATTATCGACATGTCACTTCATTCGATGAGATCAAGACTTATAGAGACATACAAACCATAGGGTTTTAGTCCTATTGTCTATTTAATTATCATTGCTCATTATTATGAGGAAACTTACACATTGCAACCACATACATTATGTGTCCAATTGCAAGTACAATATCTGGAACATAGGTCCAATCCATGATATTCTACTGGTTATTATTGAGTATAACATTGAGTGGGATTAAAGAAGGATTATCTGAAATAAGAAATTTGCATAAACATATATAAATATATAATTTACTTTGATTTAGGAATTTTTATATCAAAGTTGTCTTGCCATGTCAACAATGAAAGTTCATTCCCTTAATCACTTTCAATGTAAGAGATATACTTACCATTATATCTCAATCAAGATCTGGGATCTCCTTCCTTATCTTTGTTACATCCCAATAATATGAGAACCTGTAACTCGGATCAAAAGAAGCGGGAACACATTCCGCCTTGCAAGTCCAACTTGCATCTCCCAATCCGGTCTTTAACACCCGAGCCCACCACCCCTAAGGTGATGTTGACCCGTCATTAATTGAACCAACCGTCAACAGGAATACAACTCACTATGCGCAATCCAATATCGCTCCAACAATATGAGGACCTGATATTGGGGTCACTATGCATACGTCCTTACTCTTTCGAGAAGCGACGAGCCCGATCCAAATGGATCGTATGCAGGAGCTCTCACTTCGGACATGCGTCTCCCACATACAATATCTGGCGACAGAACCCTTCACCTTGACGGGAGACCATGGATGTCACTTATGTGATCCTCCACCTCATATTCAAATTTTTAATCAATTATTATGAATCATATTCATATAATTAATTCTTCCAAGGGAAATACACATCTATTCATAATAGAGTGTTTTTAATTGGATATAATTAACTTAATTATATTAAATTAATTATCAATCTAATTCAATCAACAAACTTGATTTTACTTGAATATATGGTATTATCTCAAAGTATGTATTAATTTGAATTTTAATAAGTAGAAAATACATCATGATCTTTCAGGCATCATTCGTCCCCTACCCGCTATCATGGCCAGTACCGGCGGGAGTGGGACGTACCGCAATCGATGCGACCCGCTACCCCAGCGATCCTCGACTAGACACCATATCCGCCTCGGAAAAAAATAATACCGAGTCAATCACTTTGTACTTGAGATGATCATCGGTTGTTCAACCGAAATTATACCATATAGTAATAATCAAAACATTTTTGATTATAAGGAAATTTGCTAGACAAATTCTCAATCCTATTCAAGCAAGGAGTTTGATGATTGTGTTCCAATTATGATCTAGATCAAATCTAATCAATTTATTAGTTGAGGCCAAGTCAATTAAAGAAATAATCATCATTCAATATTTCTCAAATATTTTCCATAATTATTTCATGAAATTAACAATTAATTTTACTAATTGACAATTATATGGTTCTTGATTAGGAATGTAATTTCAGCAGTGACCTCTACTTACTAAAATTAACATATCTCAATCAATTTAAATCCAAATTAGACAAAATCAATTTTCAAAGATTGCTAATTTGATTTATAACAGAATCTAAGTGATACTTGATGAATTTCTAGGCAGATCAAAACAGTAATTAACTCATTAATCATGTTAAGATTCACAGTTCCCGCAACAGTGAATACATGTTCATTAAAACAACCATATCTCGAGCAAACGGAATCCAAATTACGTAAAATCCGATCCTATGGTTCCTTATTTAATGGGGAAAAAATCCAACTATTATTTTCTTATTTAAATAATTTAAACAGGGCCGAAAATAATGATTAAACAGATATGCAAAAAATGATATGCGACAAAAACTTTCGCAACCCTAATGAATCCAAGTCGCCTTCGGTTTATGGATCGTATCCAAAACCTTCGACCTAAGGCTCTAATACCACTTGAAGGATATGGTATAATCCTCAAGCGCAACATGGAAGCGTGAGCGTCGTATCGAATACGACGAGGAACGACTAGTCGGACTAGTTGTTTTATGCAGCGGAAATTAAAATTTATGTGAAGAAACCACATGATCCAAGAACAGTTCTCGGATCGTTTCGTCTAAACCACAAAAAAGTAATAGGATTACCTATTGAAGTGTGGTTGCGATCGAGTCTCAAAATGAAGAGACCTCCTGTCTCAAGTCCGATCCGACGGAGGAGCCGCTTGCGAGCGTATTGATGAAACACGTGTTTCTCGCAATCCATGTTGATGATCCAAGCAACGGATCTTCTGATCTCCACTCACGAGATCCGACGTCTTCTTCACGAGCGAGGCGCACTGAAGGAGACGGAGATCCACGAGCAAATGATCGGGCAACATAACGACGACGCTGCGATGATGGAGACTCTCTCTAGGGCATCCATGGTGGAAGGCCATGAGAGAGGAAGAGAGAGGGCTGACGGGTAGAGAGAGAGAGAGAGATTTATATTCTCTTGTGTGTAGAGAAGAGCAAAGGGGTGCCCTTCTATTTATAATATTTTGGGATCCATGGATCTCAATCCATGGGCAACACAAATCCAATGGCTCTCATTGATTTGTGTTTCTTTTAATGGCTAAGATTTGTGTTGGTAAAAACCAACAACAATGAATTTAATTTAGATTAAATATATATTGATAAATCAATATAAATAAATCCCAAAATTAAATCAACAACATATGGAGATAATGGAAAGGAGAGTGCCTCCTTTCATGTATATGGAGTGGACGTCCACCCTTTCCTAATAGGAATTGGTGGCCGTCCCTTCCATCCAATATAGAAGGAGGCTCTCAAATGTAATCTTCTTAGATCACATAATTCCATGTATCTCTAATTTTACAACAACAATTGTTGTAAATTATTCTACAAAATAATTCATAATTATTTTGTGAATATTGCAATCTTGCCATTTGAAATTTGTGAATTACATTCACAACCCAAAATAAAATGTAAATTATATTTTCAATTTAATGTCCAATGTGAATCCAATTCACATCAACATTTAATTAACAAATGTAAATTACAAATAGCTCTCTCTTATACATTATAAATCATATTTATAATATATATGATTAGTATGGATATTTCTATCCATATTATTCATATCCATGATAATTAAATCACATTTAATCATCTTGGATCTCTTATTCTCATGTGCCCTAATAATATGAATCACATTCACATTATTCTTATCTTTGATAATCAAATCACATTTAATTATCTAAGATAACTCTCTTTATAATATGAATCAAATTCATATTATTTATGATAATTAAATCACATTTAATTATCCATTTTCTCGATGCTCGGATACTTATATTAACAATGAAATTATCCTAAACTCTTTCAAGGATAATGTGCTTTCTCCGCAGATACTTGGAGATAAGGACATGGCGATTGCATTGTTCCACGTATAGTGACTTGAATATTGAGATCACATCTCAAATCCAGATCTCGGGCCTCCCATAGATGCTTGATTAAATCAAGACCGCAAATCTAGTCTTCTCATTGCATCTGAATCACATTCAGATCAATGCCCAACATTTGAACTAAGATTAGATTACTTCTCTACTGAGAGGAGTCACTAAAATCCAGACCCATTTCATCACTCCCTAGGAATGGAAGCGTCATGGTTATACAACCGTTTATGGTCACATCACCCTCAGGTATTTCCAATACTGTACATCCTGCATACTGGAAGACTCAGAATAAACCTGAAGTATAAGATCAAATTTACATTGTCTACTTCAGAGTTTTATCATTAAGTTTCTCATTCAATCATTGGGAGTCGGTATCGATCATATACTTTCCAAAAGCATATATCATACCTAGGTCTTGATCATATACTTTCCAAAAGTATATATCAAACCTACAAATTCATTCAAGCTTCCAAAGCGAGACGACCGTGCATGGAATTTGATTCTTCCCAATATCTCATGAGCGAGCTCATGTCTTCCAGTTCAGTAACTGAACCTGTATGATCCCTTTGAAAGATCGTATTACTCATATGCCCTTGCATGCACACCAACGCGTCGGTGTATAGACCTTGATTAGGTCATCAACCTATTGGTCTGCCAAATGTACATACTCAGACATATAGTAACACATTTGTCTCCGATCAGAGGATGCGTGCCTATATCATGATAGCATATGATATATGACTTTGGTTATCTCAATCTCGATAAGTCAACTCTTTGTCCTAACTAATCTGACACCTCCGAATCTCTATTCCTATGCAGAGGACCTGCATCAAGAGGTCGGTCATATATCAGCCTACCTGAGAAAGGATTGCCATCTCCTACTCAGGCCGGAGATCATCTCTTAACAATCATTTGATGGTGCTTGATGAGTCCTCAATCTAACTCTTTAGATGTTCTTCCAATCACCAGCCTCTATGATTCAATATTTGAATCAACAGCTGTATGATCATCAAGATGTCCATGGTACATAACCCTAATTGTACTAAGGGACCTATTATGTAAATTATGTATTCTTCATTTCAAATTAGGGAATGATATTTGCAATAACATTTATTGCATAATGGCTCGTCATGGGCTCACATGTCCAACAGACCTCGTATTGGCTTTTTTTGACTTAAAATTTTCTTATTATGGGAACGAGGTGGATCTTATCCAAGCTCAGGCTGTCCGGTGTCGACATATGATATAGATTTTTCCATTGATATTGAAATTGATATTATTGATCAAAAAAATATGACCAATAAAGAAAAGTTTATTATAGGGATTATTACACCCATAACCCTAAGTAATTCCGCAATAACAATCATAACCCCGCATAGTCATGAATTACACGAGCAACCCTGGGTAGTCACTCCGTCTTACACTCATAATCCTTCGTTAATTTAATATGTTAACTCAACCATATCAATGAGTTAATCTAACTCATCCTCAATCCAACGGTTAATAAATAAACAAAAAAATACACATCTCTCTTCAACCTCCAACCACCTTCCCTTCAACTTCCGTCCACCTGAACCTCTTCCCTCCGACCTCCCTTCACCTACCATCGACTGACCACCTCCCATCGTCCCTACCACACCTTAACCTGCAGGGACGGTGCGAGTATGAGCGAGCCGAGGAGCAATGAACTAAAGAAGGAAGGGGGGTCGGAGGATGGCGGGATGCGGACTTTGAGCAGGGGAGGATCGGGCTTCGAGCAGGCAGGGGTCGAGCAGGAGCACGGGGCTCACTTGGCGCCGGGGAGGGGGTTGGGGGACGCTTCTAGCCAGCTGGGCGATGGGGTGGGTCAGTGGCTGTGGAAGGACCTGGATGGTGTAGTGTGGAGGGGGGATTGGGGGTCGGGCCGCCGGTCGAGCGGGGGGAGGAGTGGGTGTTGGGTGGCGGCGGGTCCTGGGGGTCGAGCAAGCGGCGGGTCGAGCAGGGGGGAGGGGTCGAGCGGGGGGGGGGGAGTGGGGGGTCGAGCAGGCGGCGGGTCGAGCAGAGGGGGGGGGGGGGGGCGGTGATGGGTCGAGCAGGTGAGGGTACCTGGGTGGGTGGGTGGGGTGGGGGGGAGAGGGTCGAGCAGGGGGGATTGTGGGGCGGCGGGTCGAGGGTCGACCAGGGGAGGGTAAGTCTCGGTGGGGGGCCGGGGGGTGGGGTGTTGTCGAGCAGGGGAAGGTGGGGGGGGCGATTGGGGGCGACGGGTCGGTGGGGGTGGGAGGACCTGGGAGGTGCGCTGGGGGGAGGGAGGGGTTGGAGTTGTCGAGAAGGGGATGAGGACATGGGCGGTTGGTTGAGAGGGGGCTGGGACGTTGCGGCGGCGGAGGTAGAGCTTCGAGGAGAGCTTGCTCGGCACCGGGATGGGGGTTCAAGGAGGAGCTTGACACCTTGGGTGGTGGGGAACTTCGAGTTCGACCGAGGGGTGTGAGGATGGCATGTTATTGCAAATAAATATAAGCTTTAAGGGAAGTTTCGTCCTTTTCAACGAAAACCATTAAATATAACGTGTGTGGCAAACAGAATTTAACTCAAGGTTATTCCATGTAAGAGTTAACCATTACTCAGAGTTTCTCATGTAATTCATGATTATACAGGGTTATGATTGTTATTGCAGAATTACTCAGGGTTATGGGTGTAATAATCCCTTTATTGTATTGTTATCTCTTAGTTATGCACAAATGAATATTCTTGATATAGTTCATTATTTTTCTTCCTTGACATATATTCTTTATTGTATTGCCATTGTATTAACATTTTTATGTTCAAGGTATACCAATAATTATGGCATGTTGCATTTTTTAATGGTGCATACTTAGTCAAATTCGTTTGACTAATATTGAATTTACAACCTTGCAGCTTAGAGGAAAGCAGGAGGGTTGTCTGTCGGTTGGTTTAAAGAGTCACTGATATTTTCTAGCCTCTTAAGTCATTATTTTTTATCATGTAATTCAGACTTGATGAGTCCTTATTTGTTGGTTAATTTCCTTTATTCTTCCATTATGTATGACAATCTGAGAGTTATCTATGGTTTATTGAGTTATTGTCTCGTTCCTGGACTCGAAAAAATTCATTATTTTGGGATGCTTCTGCAATTTTCCCTATGTTTCAAGGTCCGGGACATGACAAATTGTGTGATGGGATATATCTTTACCCTTGGAAGAAGTGTCATCTTTTTGGAGGTATGTGAAGCAAATTATTTTAGCCCAATGCCTTTTGAGTTCAAGCTATGTGACTTGAATGCCATTGGAATTGGACTAGTAAGAGGTCTCCTCATGGAGATTTTAATGATGGGTAAGCAAACTCTTATAGTAGCTTTGTATAATATGACTACATTAGCAGAGATAAAATCTCGAATATAATAAGAACTTCTAAAGACATGTCTGGGTTATACTAAAGTCTACAAGGGAGCTTGTATCTAATTGTGGCTTAATGGACCTTTATATCTAAGCTAAGAAATGAACGAAACCTATTAGAGGTTCTTTGTAATAGATACCTAACTTTAGTAATTGGTTTCTTAAAAGAATCTAGGATAAAAGGGAAATTCTTGAAAGTAAAATTTATTCCAAATAAAGTTACAGATGGGATGAGATCAACCAAACCCGTCAACTAGATATGAGGAAAAATTGCAGTGAAATAGATTTTTGACAAGGCATAAAATTGTGCAAGGTTCCTTAGAATTGCATAAGATCCATTAGTCAATATAGACACCCAAAAATGACATGGAAATTGTTACTTTGGACAGGATCCAAAGTGTTGATCATATCAGCTAGAGTTTTGGCTGAATTATTTCTTGCCTTTTTATATCTTAAAACATTAGCAAGTGATTTTTTTTGCATAAGTAAAAGCCACTAAGAATAGTTTGGAAAATGAGTTAATAAGCAAAGTTTTAGTATGCTAGAGTGAAGCCATCTAACCATTGTCATCATTATAATGATAAATTTTTAAAAGAAAAATGAAAAATGTGTTTTATTTTGAATAAAATTTTAAGAGATTCAGAGGACTAGGGCATGTGCATTATCATAGTGATATAAGAGAGGTTCAAAGCAAATCTGCACACACTCGAGTTGTTAGGGTCTAAAGCATTTTCGATAAAATGGAAAGATTGATTGTTTAAGATCCAAGATACATCATTCTCCATTGGTTTTAAGTCTAGTGATGAACTCCCACTCAATCAAATGAGCATTATTTGAATCATTGGCACTATTGTAACTCTGGAGAGAAGGGTTGTAAATATATGATATGGAAGAAGAGAGAAAATGTTGAATGAGAAGAATAACCTTAGAAGAAGAGGGAGGTTAAAGTTGGATAATCTGAGTTAGATTTTGTCAATATTTCTTGTCCATTCAAAATTACAAGGCTTAATATTATAAATTAAGAGTTTAAATATGATTAGGGAAAGAAAATTGTTTGAGATAAGTTTATTTAAAATAAGTTCTTGAAAGAGCGTAATCAACTAAAAATAATTTGTAATTTCGATAGACTAGCAAAAACATGTAAGATTTTGATAAATATGTTGCACTTATTTCGGAACCGGTCTTAGAAAAAGAAACATATCATCCACATATTAAAGGTGAAGATGTTAATGTTTTTTCTTTTTAGAGGTGTAATAATTGAATAAATCATTTGAGAATGCATGAGAAATCATATCAAAAAGTATGGGCATATTAAAAAGGAGAAAGAGATGATCCCCCTACCTAAGCCCTCTCAAGGGATTAAAAGATCAGTAGGAGTGTCAGGTTTTAATAGAAAAAGTAATGGCACATGAAGTTTTTTATTGGTTGATTAAAACATGTGCAAGAGAAAACAAGTTGACTAGAAAGAAATTACCAATCAAAATAATTGAAAGCTTTTAATTTGGATGTCCATATTATTTATTGGTTGAAGCAATATTGTCAATTTGTAGGATATAATACTCTATTTGCATAAAGAAAACAAGGAATCTTAACCATTAATTTGATCAATTATTTACAAACAAATTAACAAATCATGAGATCAAAGTAATATACATGTAGGAAGAAAGAAACAACATGTCCTAGGACAATATCACGAAGACATATCTTTGTCAACATTTTTAGAAGATATTATATATTCAGATATAATTAAAACATAATTGATTATCCAATATAGATAGGCCCCATGGATTATCACAATTGTATACATATCTTTAGTTGCATGCATGTTTTATTGTAAGTTCTTCTAGCAACAATGTCTTTTCAAGGTATTCTTTTACCCATATGTATTTCAGCATATATATTAATTTCACATGAATTAGGAAATTCAATTGTGAATATTATAACCATACATTCATATCAATTTCGAGAAATTTCTTCATAACAATAATCAATACAATAAGATGAAGATGCACCAATGAAAATTTGATGATTCGTCCTTATATATTTGTGTTATAAATTTATAATAAGGAATATTATTCTACGTAAAACTATCTTTGACTCATCAATTTCGCAATATTGCAGTATTTATTACTATATTGCTAGTAGTGAATCATATAACATTGATTATGCATTGACCTTCTTAAAAAATATTTGACAAATTACAAAAATAAGTTTTGACAACTGACGAAAAAGTGAACATGTAACCATCGTTATGTGAACCATTATCAACGAATATGATATTTGTTGTGAATTATAAAAATAAAAACCAATTTTGCAGAAAATAGTACTCATTATTTTAAATTTAAGATAGTAAGAGATGTCAACTAATATTCAAATTATTCGTTTATATAAGTTAATTTTATTATCTTGAATGAATACGTCTCTCTCTTTCTAATCCCAACACGAAAGCTTATTTTACATATTGTGCCTTGTGCATTGCAATATTCTGGTCCTCCGTTATAAGTGGAAACACAATATGATGTATTGTATTTAGCCAAGACGTAAAGAAAAGAGGTTGTTTAGACTGTGAATCACTCTTTCTGGATAGTTTCAAGTGTTATCATTTGGTAAGGATATGTCAAAGCTGGTGAGAATAAGCATGGATTGCTAAGTATGTGCATCTAGCAGTAAGAATATGCGTCACTTGGTATGGTGCTTTTCATGGTAAAAGAAAGTGTCAGAGTTGGCAATGTGTCAAGTCTAGTAAAAGTAAGTATCAACATTTGAGAACACTACAATAAAATGGGTCTATATTGACATTTTTTCCTCATTATTATTTTCCGTAGTTATTTAATATAATTAGGGACGAAGACTAGAATTTCTACATGAAGGGTCAAATTATTTAGATTTTTTATTTAATTTATCTTAATCATTTTTATTGTTAGTATATATCAAGGATTAATGGTTATATAACTATTTGATAATAATATTTACATGGTATTTTTACAAAAATACTCATGTAAATCTCAAAGACAATCGTTTCAAACATTGTATTGACAAAAACATCCTTACAAAATTCTTCATTTCTCTAAAATACACATTTATTATGATATTAAGTAATATCATTAAATCCAACATTTTTGAATAAGTAATACTACAAAATGCTTTACGTATAGGGACACAAAAAATATAGATATATGTACAAATACCTTATCATATATGATATTGAACGCGAGGTTTTTCGTCTCATGCATCATGGAAGCGGGAAGATCGCTACATATGCTATCTAGGTCGACTAGTCATACTAGTCGCAAGGGAAACAAAACTTAAAAAAATCAATGAAATCACATAACATGGAAACCATTCCCATGTCATTTCGTCTATAATATAAACGAGTATTAGGTTTACCTCTTGGAGTGTGCTTGCGATCCACGAGCCTCTAAATGAAGAGACCTCCTATCTCAAGACCGATCCGATGAAGTAAGCACTTGCAGGCGCGTGTATGAGACACGTGCTTCCCGTAATCCGAATTGACAATCTGAGCATGGAACCTCCTGATTATCATACGAAATCCATCATCTTATTCACGAATGCGAAGCATCGAAGAAGACAAAGATCCACGAGTAGTCGATCGAGCAGCATGACAGCAGTGCGGTGACAACAGGGTTCTCTCGAATTCTAGGGTGGATGGCCACCAAGAGTTGAGAGAGAGAGAGAGTTTGGAAGTGTGGCGAGAGGAAGAGAGAGAGAGAGTTTTTGCTTCAGCTTGTTGTAGAGGAAAGCCCTAGGGTTGTCTCTTTTTTTATACAAAACGGATGGTAGAATGCACTCCTAATTAAAACCAGTGGTCAAGATTTTGTTGCAATAAGTTGCAACAATAATTAATTAATTTAAAAGAAATAAATAAGTTGAAGATATTCTTAAACAAATTTAATTTCAATTAAATCAATTCATTCTCATGAATATAGAAAGAGTAGAGAGCCGCCTTCCATTTAAGAGGAAAGGAGATAGCCTTCTTCCTCTTCTGGATTGGTGGACGTCCCCCATGGGATTGGAGAGAGATTCTCTCTCCCCAATCTCCATCTAATGTAATCTCTTCTTATTCTTTATTAATAGAATTATTTATCAACAAAATAGTACCAAATAATTTGCAAAGTATTTGTGACAATACAAACAAACCATTGATTAAATATGAATAATATTCACACATCCATGTTAAATGTAAATCATATTTACAATTAATTTACAATATGAATCCCACATTTAATTGTATAATGTGAATCCAATTCATATTAACTTATCAATTGTAAATTTTATTTACAATTAAATTTCTCTATGGTGTTATGAATCATATTCATAATGTTTATTATTATTTTTAATAGTGATATCCATATTAATCATATATATGATAATTGAATCCAATTTAATTATCTTAGATGCCTCTCTACATATATTCAAATAATGTGAATCATTTACACATTATTAATGCTAATTAAATCCTATTTAATTATCAATTTTCCAATGCTCATATATAATCAACAATAGAATTATTCTTCAACTCTTTCAAGAATAATTTGCCTTCTCTATGGATACTTAGAGATAAGGACAAGATGAATGTATATTCCATGTATAGTGAATTGTATACTGAGATCTAATATCATATCTACATCTAGAGGACTGATCAAAGATGTCTGATCAAGTCAGACAGAATATCTAATCTTCTTATTGCATCTGAATCATATTGAGATCAATGTCCAATATTTGAACTAAGATTAGATAACTATTTTATTAACTGGAGTCACTAAAATCCAAACCTATTTGATCACTCACTCGGAATGGAAGTGTAACGATTATACCATCTATTAAGATCACATCACCCTCGAGTATTCATAATACCCATACGTCTTGCGTACTTGAATACCTAGATTAAACTCGAAGTTTTGATCACATTTGAGTTGTCTTATTCAAGGTTTTATCATTAAGTTTCTCATTAAATCATTTGGAGTTGATATTGATCATATGCTTTCCAAAAGCATATCTCATACCCACAAAGCCTGTCATGCTTCCAACGCAAGATAACCATTGATGTAATTTGGTTGGTCCCAATATCTCATGAGTGAGCTCGTATATTTCGATTTAGACAGTGAACTTGTATGTTCCCTTTGAGATATTGTATTACTCATATGCCATCGTATGCACAACAACTCATATGTTTATAGACCTCGATTAAGTCATCTACCTAATGATATTCCTAGTGTACATACTTAGATATATAGTATCACATTAGTCTTCGATCACAAGATGTGTGCATGTATCGTGATAGCATAAGGTATAGGTCTTGGTTATCTCGTTCTCGTTAAGATAAGTCTTTGACTTAACTTATTAGACACCTCTAAATCTATATGAATATGCAGAGGACCTGCGTCGAGATTGGTTGGATATCATCAATTGGAGTAAGGATTGTCATTGCCTTCTCATGTCGGAGATTATCTCTTGACAATCATTTGACATTGCTAGACGAGTCTTCATTCTAACTCTTTAAATATCATGCAAGCACCAACATCTATGATTTAACCATTGAATAAACAGTTGCATGATTATCAATATGACCATGGTACATAACTTTAATTGTGCTAAGGGACATGATAAGTGCATCCATTCATTAGTCTCAGATGGGAGTGAAAATCAATAACCTTTATTGATATAAAAAAAAGATTATAATAACATTTTATTGTAGAAATAGTTTGTCCAGAGCTCACATGTACAACAATCTTCCACTAGGTATCAAAACCATTCAGGTACAAACCTTGAACCCATATTCATTAAATGTTGGTCAAAAACCTTTTGGGATAAAGGTTTGGTAAGGGGATTAGCAATGTTGTCGGCATATACCACCTTGGTGATGATGATATCACCACGCTTTTGTATCTCTCGAATGATGTGGTATTTCCTTTCCACGTATTTGCTCTTTTGATGCCAGCTGGGTTCCTTTGCCTGAGCCATGGTTCCCGTGTTATCACAGAGTAGCGGGATGGGAGTATCAGAGAAAACTACTCTAAGTTCCGAGATGAACTTGCACAACCACACCGCATCCTTTGCAACATCATATGCAATAATGTATTCATCTTTTATCGTCAAATCAGCCGTGGTGTCCTGCTTCTTGCTTCTCCAGCTCACGGTACCATTGTTCAACAAGAATACAAACCCTAAAGTTGACTTGAGGTCATCAATGTTAGATTGGAAGTCTAAATCTATGTATCCTAAGACTTGGATATCATTATCTTCATAGATTGGGATGTAATCTTGCATCCTTCCTAGATACTTGAATATGTGATTCACTACATTCTAGTATTGTTCTCCATAGCAGGATTGGTAACGACTTACCACTCCCAGTAATGACAAATATATGACCTTGTGCACATCATGGCATACATTAGGCTTCCCACAACTGATACATAAGGGCATTCAGCCATGGCCTTCTTTTCTTAAACACTTTGAGGAGCCATCTCTTTAGATAGGTGTATATCGTGTCTTAAGGGAATCGTTCCAAGATTCTCTTGATGTATCCATGTTGAGACAATCCCAAAATCCTCTTTTCTCTGTTTCTGAACAGCTTCATACCCAAGATATAAAGGGCTTATCCAATATCTTTCATCTCAAAGGTACATGATAGCCAAACCTTAACACTAGTCATCATTCAAGTATCATTCTCAATGATAAGTATGCCATATACGTAAAGTATGGTGAACACAATGGTGCTCTCACTAAGCTTTTATACACATATGGTTCATCAGGATTCTGAACAAAATCATAACTCTTAAATGTTTCATCAAATCTGATGTTCCCGCTACGAGAAGCTTGTTTGAGCCCATAGATGGATTTATTCAGCTTACACACTTTGCCTTCATCATCTATGAAGCCCTAGGTCTGCTCCATATATATATATCCTCCTCAAGGTATCCATTGAGGAATGCGGTCTTGATGTCCATCTACCCGATGTCGTAGTCAATATGTACGGCTATAACTAGAAGTACCCTGATGGAATTAAGCATGGCCACATGAGTGAATGTCTCATCATAGTTGATTCCTTCTCCATGTGTGTATCCCTTGGCTACGAGAGTTGCCTTGAAGGTCTCTCTACCTTCCCATCATGTCCCCTTTTTCATTTGAAGATATATTTACAACCAATGAGTTTTACCCCTTTAGGTGGATCATCTAGGATCCATACATCATTATTGTGCATGAAGTCTATTTCTAACTTCATTGGTAGCATCCATCTATCCATGTCATGATCTGTGAATGCTTCATCAAATGAAGTCGGATCATTGGTAGATTCTTCTAACATATGGAATCCATACCTTTCAGGTGGTCTAACCACCCTCGAACTCCTTCGAAGAGGTACTGGTGTTTCATCTTCAAATTATATCTTTAGTTCATAGTTTAAGAATCTCAGTATCCTCGGAAGATTTTGTGAATTCCTTTACTTCATTCTTGTCTTGACTTTTAAGGAAGTCATCCTCTATGAATTTCACATCCCTAAGGAAGTCGGAAAAGTCGATGCGACGAAAGTCAATGATGCATGCGGGGTAAAAAATGTGTACCTGTCTCCAACAATCTGCGTACAATATGATCCGTACATAAAATAAAAATAAAATCTAACTAAATGAATGAGCGAGAACCGTCCTAGCACAAACTTCTATTATAAGGAAAGAACCAGTTATATGTCTAAGTCCAAACTACGAATCTACTCTACAGGAACAAGAATTTTATTAGGTCTTTGGACCTATTATTTACCCATCTCATCGAAGAGAATAGAAATATACACGAATGGGCTCGAGCATAAAAAATCTGTGAAGAAAAAAAGTAAAATCGAAGAAAACAAAAATATGGTGAGGTCTCCCAAGTGCACCGGTACTTGGTGAAACAAACCCCGCAATCACAAGGATATATAATGGCCTAGACAATAGAAAATAGAGGCAAGTGCCAAGAAAAAATATTACAAAAATAAAATGGGAATAAAATGACTAAAAATAAAATAAAAAATGACTGCTCAAAATGCTTCTTCCAAATCTTCTGCTCTTTCTCCTTCGCTCTCTTATCGGCCGATGAAGAAACGAACGACCTCCGCTTCGCTCAGGTGCGTCGGTGCTTCTAAGAATTCCACTCTCGCTCGTCAGGCCTTCGTAGAAAAGAGGAAACAAAAGAATTCTTCAGAAATAATGTATGAAAAATAAAGGAAAATAAAATGAAGAAGAAATATGATTGAAAATAAAAGACAAGTAAAGAAACAAAGCATATACAAACACCAAGAGTAGAGGCAAGAAGAAAACCTAACTACTCTCGACATGCCTCCCCGACAACGATGCCATTTGTTTAATAATAGATTTTCAAGGGAGATTTTTTATTTAATAGCTAATGTGTCGTCGTGATCCCGAAAATTCCCAAGTCAAAGAAAAATTATTTTTAAAAGAATCAAACAAATCAAATAAGATGCTCAAGAGAGAAATAAAAAGAGATACATTGCTATTTATTTTACATGTATAGCCAGGATCGAACTCAGGGAGGCTACAATACCCGGGTGCTATTAATTATCAAGAATTAATGATGTCTTTTTCTTTTCTTAGCTTTTTGCATTTTTATGTATTTTTAAGCTTTTTGTATTTTATGAATTTTTATTTTTATGTTTTTTATGTTAACTGATTTTGATTTTTCAATGATTTTAATTTCGTAAATTCTATATTTTTAAATTTCAAAATAAAATAATTATAAAATAAATGTGAATAAAGGAATTAAACACTCTTTTTTTATTTCTTTAATATCGTAAAAATAAGCAGAAAATTCAAATAAAAATTTTTTGTAATTATTTACTATTTTTACGATTTTTAAAAGATTTTTAGATTTTTTTTAGATTTTCTAAAAAATTAAAAGTTGTAAAACATAATGCAAATAAAATCGAGACATTATTTTTGGATTTTTAAAATATACAACAAAATTAAAATTACTAAAAATATTCACAAACAGAAAGAGATTTTTTCAAGATTTAATTAAACTATTTTATTATATTTGTGATTTTCAATTATTTTATGTTATTTTTTCATTGGTTTCAATATTTTTTAACTTTTAGAGGTTTTATAAAGAGTTTTAAAATAAAATTTATAAAGAATATAAAACAAATCAAAACACACACGTATTTTTTGTAATTTTTCAAATAATTTTCAAATTTTTATTGATTTCCTACCAAATCAAGACAAACATTGGTTGTTTTTTAATTTTTAAAAATAATAAAAATAATTTATTTTGCAAACCAAAATTTGAGGTAAGTAATCTACTTAGCAGGAGCTTATGAAATTCTTTAAGAAATTTTTATAAGTAATTAACGATTTATTAAGCACAATTAATGAGAAACTAATTATTCTGGAAAATGAGAATGAAATGCAAACTAAAAAATTTAATGGGCTAAACAAATAATAAAAGAAATAAATCTAGGGCTAAACTACAATTTTACCACAAAGAGGCGCGTGGTAATCCACGTGAGTCACGCTGGCACATATCTCGATGTGGATATTTTATTTATAGGGGCTGAATAATAACAAACAAGCATGATACTATTGTTACAAAATCACCACAATGTCACGTGCAAAGCACGAGGATCTGTTCAAACTGGACCAGATTGCAAATAAAGAAAATAACAAGGGTCTAACTAAAATTATTCGGTCACTCAATGAACGACATGTGTCCACAAAGGCACTTATTTATAAAATAAAGGAAATGCAGGTGCTAGGGTATAACTTTCACCGTGAGCGTGCAAAGCACGTACAGATCTGACAACTCCTAGGATGCTGCTCAGATCCAATCTACGGTTGGGATTTGGGGCAGGATCTACGGCTCGGATGTGATCTGGTCACCTTTGCTCTTGATTTGATGATGGAGAGGATGCTTGGAAGAATAGGGATGAAGGGCGATGTGAATGAATGTTGATCAACTGGATCCAATTTCCATCCAAAACACCATCGGAAGGTTGCTAACTGCTCATGCTACTCCTCCGCATCGACCTGATGTGGTATGAAGCGTGAAGCTCGACGATTGGTGATATGGAAGTCCAGGTGTACTCTAGGTCAAATGCTACTCCAAATACCAAGATCCAGAACAAAGAATGCTCCTGAATCCTGCAAGTGAATCGCTGCTCAGAGACAAGGTTCATGTTGGCTTTATTAAGCTAAAATGAAGAATAATATGGGGGAAGGGCATCTCCATCGAAGGTGGATGGAATGGAGACTAACAACCAGATCTGGGATAGATCTAGGGGATCAGATATGGAAATAAGAGTGAGAAAGGTCAGTGAATGTGATCAGATAGTTGGAAGTGGGTGATGATTCACAGATGACATCTAATTGGTCAAATCGGAGGGTGAACAATGATGAACAGATCTAAAAAATGTGAATTAAATTGTAGAGTATAAAAGAAGAAATTGAAGGAAAATTATCTAGAATTATCCTATGGTGGAAGGTAAGGGATCTCGAGTGCGACATCTCGAAGAAGCCGGATGTCGACGACATTCCGGTGATGTAGGCTGGATCGCATCTCCCAAGCAAAACTTCGCTCTCCCAACTGTAGAGAAGATGCACTGTCACTACACCTCATTTTACGGATCAACCTTGAGCAAACTTGGGGTGGAAAATGGTTCTTAGAGGCCGATCGGATATGGAGAGGTATTCATAGAGGATGGAGTCTGATGAATTTTGAAAAGCATTGATCAAGCGAACCGAGGCTGGAGAGTCAAAATTACTAGTTGGGTGTGACTGATCTTTATTCGGGCTAGAGAATCAAAGAAATGGTCTGGTAGAATGGATGAAAGAACAGACAAGAAAATTCAGAGAAGGGCGGATGTTCCAGCAATTATTCAGGTTTTGTAGGAGGATTGGGGAGTTGACCCAGGTCAAAAGACCCGGGTCTGCCAGTAGGAAGGGGTTGTCCACTACAGTCCAAGAAGAAAATGGCAAATTGGGGAAATAAATAAAGGAAAATAAAAAATAAATATAAATGGCTTTAAATGAAAAAATATTGAAAATAAATAATGTTAATAAATTAATAAACTTAATTATGTTGAATTTTAATAATTTAAATAAGTTAAATAATTAGCTGAAAATAAATATATATACCTTGATTCATAAGTAAATATACCTATGTATACAAGACTTTGATTTTTCATAAATTATTTTTAAATATAATTATATAATTATTAATTACAAAATAATTTAATGATTTTAAGGACATTTTTTTATTTTTATGAATTAATTTATTAAGTTAAAAAATATGGGTATTTACAATGGGGGCAGGGAGCCTGCACCCTGGGGTTTAGGAAACTCCCTGCACCCACCCCATTTTTTGATTATTTTTTTATTTTTTTTTGAATTAAAAGTTGGGGGGATTTACTTAATATATTAAGGGGAATATATGTTTCAAGTTTCATGCAAAACAGACATTCCTAACACGTTCATCTAGAGAGGGTCGATTTCAGCAATTCTGATACCGTTAAAATTTGGTAGTCTTGATGGAGATGATAGAAGTCTCGAATTAAGTTGAATTTGGAATGACAATATGGTGATACATGGTGATCTAAATCCCCCAAGGTTTTATTTCAAAAAAATCAGAAAATAATGAAAAATTGGGCCGGGTGTAGGGAGTTACCTGCACCCGCCGAGGTAGGCTCCTTTTTCCCATTTACAACATAGGTGTGTGATACATATAAAATATATACACGATTTTCTTCTTGTTTTTTATTTAATTATTTTTATTTGCATTTTATATACATAAAATACAATATATACAAATATTTAGAAATACAATATGTACACAAATAAAAGAAACTAAATAAAAGATTTAAATAATACAGTGCACAATGTAGACAAATATGCAATAACTCTCCAAAAAGCCACTTTTCACATCTTAACCTGATTTTAATGAAATGACTTCCATTTTAAAACTTATTTAAGTTTGAACACAATGAAACGAGTTTGATTTATTTTGAATTTTTATGGAGTAGATATTGATCTGACAAGTTGAGCTTTGCGGTTTTTTCAAAGTGATGCTATTTTTAATATTTTCAATGATTCTTCTTGCAATTATTTTTAATATTCACAACTAATTTTTATGTACAAGTTCCAAGAAGAAAATATTTTTTATTTGAATTGAATTTGGTGATAAATAAAATATAATAAGATATGTATATATAAGTGCGTGATGTACAATGAGGAATATTCACAGATGAGAAATAATTTTCTTAATTTTTTTGAATAAAAGCTTTATCTACCCCTACTTTATTCCTTGTCTATTAGGACAATGCTTTATCTACTCTCAGGGATAGAGTAAACCTATATTTATTTCATGCATATAGTCTTTTTATTTTCTTTATTTTTCCTTTATTTATTTTATGTTAAAAGAATAATAAATATATAATATTTAACACAAGAATAAGGATTTATTAAAAAGAAGAATATATTGATATTTACTAGTATTTTATAAAGGATTTAGGATAAAATAAATGAATAAAGATGATGAATTAGTGATTCATTAGCCATCGATCTCTAGAAATGAGCGTGACAATGGAAGCATTTTGACATCCAGTTGTCACATGACTCACAACTATTTATCGTCAATAGTCAGTTGCTGAAGTTGTATTTAGATCACGACACATTCCTAGTCATTGTCGATTCCATTCAGGTTGTTTTTGATGAAGAACTCTCGACTGTAGCAACATCATAAGATTCAAACAATGTAGATAAAAACATCTTCGATTGATTTTCTTCTTTTCATCTTTTCGTTTCAATTTTACAATTCTTTCATTCTTCCGTATCTCGCTCATCCCATTCATATGTGCTATGCTTATGATATACTTCATCCAAAGTATAGGGGGATGAGTGAATTCGGGTTGTTCATTATTTATTCCCTCGCTTGTCCTCTAACTTGTTGATACTCTATTTATACATAGGGATATTTTACCCTAAGAATGGGGAGAAAAGCTGAGCCAATTGATCTTGTACATTTTAATCCTCGATCATCCACTTTTTGTATATAGTTTGTTATACTTAGGATTAGTTGATCCTAAGTATGGGGGGACGATCGACTTCTTATTCTTTAATTAGTCATTGTAGTCTAAACTTTCCTATACTCAACACAAGTTTTGTCTTCCTTTTTCTCTTTGATCACTATGAGGATATATCACATGCTAAGTATGGGGGGTCGTATATACATTATATATACTTAGCCATAATCCGTAATTTCATATTTTTGAATAATATGTCTGAAATACTAGATTGGATTAAAGGTATACGATTAATAGATTGTAAAGAATACATAATGAATAAATATAAAATTTTGCAAAATGATTTGAAAAATGCTTGGAAGATGTCTTTAAAAATCCTTTGAAAATCATTTGGAAAACTCTTTGTAAAATATTTTCAAACCTTTGTAAAAACTTTTTGTAAATATTTGCAAAAATTTATTTCATTTGATTGAATAAAATGTTTGAAATTTTAGTTTACAAGTGATTTGGAAAATGATTGCAAAAATATTTTGAAAATCTATCTATACCTTTGAAAAATCTTTACAAAATGATTTTCAAATTTTGTAAAAGTTTCTAAAGTGTTTGTAAAAATTATTTGCAAAATAAAATTTTCAAAATTTTTGTATAAAAGTTTGCAAACTATTTTGATAACCTTGTATATATTTATCAAATAAAATAATTTTTATATAAACCATATATATAATCTGTAAAGGATAAGTAGCTTTTATACAAACTTCTAGTATAAATTTCTCACCTAACTCTTGTAAATATGCACACACTCCCGTGTAAATAGTTGTACATACACCATTCACTAACCTTGATAAAAAATCCTAAAAATTTCAAAATTATCAAAACCTATAAAAATCTGCGAAATATTTTTCAAAACTCCATAAAAATTGCAACGTTTTTTGAAAATCCATAAAAGTCCAAAACTAGAAAATAATTCACAAATTTTTTTCATTGCATTATGTAGCATTCACATTTTTCGGAATGATTTAAACAATTGTACAAGTCTAAATAAAGTCTGAAGAGTGGAGCTTGGACTAGATCCTAATCCACCTAATATCAGATGAACCCGTTAAGGGCTGGAATTGAGATACTTTGGGTCACCTTGACTTAGTTCTTTAGGTTCCATGAGACTATGATCATGAATCGATTCAATGTGTCTACTAGAACTTTTCATATCAACTGTACGAATCTTGAGATAATGGCTTGACTAAAGACCTCACACTTAACACTTTGCTCAATCTAGATGGATCGTTGAAAGATCTTGGAGTCTAAGTCGGTACGATACTAGGCTGCTTTGTCAAGGGCGGCTGAGGAACCATTCTTGGAGACTGCTGAAACTGGTACTTCAACCCCCTTCCTTTGGTAACATGGACATCTAACGACTGGATACTTGATTGAAATAAAGCACCGGACAAGGAACGGTCTGCTAGAACAACTTCTTCCAAGACCCCAAACACATGAATAGAATAAAAGATTCTATATCCATCGGGGTAAAATAAGAATGTAGAGCAATGCAAATCAAGAAAATATAAAAAAGACGCCTACACCAAAAACTCCAAAAACATTGAGCTTCCTGAAAAGGCCTGCTTCATGGTGAGGACTCGGTTACACTAGCCGAGCTTCATAAGGAAATGCAACTACATTGATCCATTTCCACTTATTTTCCCATTCTTCTAGGTTCTCCCCCTTTCGGTTGTAAACTAGCATGCACCTGAACTTAGAAGGAAATATCCATCTCCTCGAGGATGAGCTGCTAGAGGATTCGGAAGAGTTAACACAATCCACACACATGGTACTTGTCATTTCAAGATTGCGAGAGTATTCGATTGAAAGGATGGTTCTGACCATACTATAAATTGAATTAAATAGAGGAGCATAGAACCTAAGGGTTGTTGCGTCACAATTCCTAACCTGAATGTGGTTTCGAACAAACGTATAATCCGAAGGTCTTAACTGAGCTCCAAACCTTGACTTTATTAAGATAAATTTAAGGGTAAAAATTTATTTTAAGTTCTTTCTTTTCCTTTTCTTTATTTTCTTTTTATGCACTCATTGTCATAAGTGTTTGAGGGACAAGCAAAGGCAAGTATAGGTGGATGATGAATCTCCATTTCATTACCTTTATTCTTTCATTTTGGACTTGAATCCCTGCTAAATCCATGTATATAACATTAATTTGTACAAAATAACACTCAATAATTAACTTTAAATACTATATAAATATTGGTATTTAATTCCAAAATAAAAGAATAAAGGAAAGAAGAGAAAAGGAAATGAAGTGTCAAAGACACTGAATGACCTTAGACCCTTAGACTATGTCATCATGATGACTTTGTCGACATGGAATAAAGTAGGGGGATAGAGGGTAGAGCAATTGTACAGAAACACTAGAAAACCCTAATCTCATTCATTAATAAATAACTTTTAGTGCCTATTTTATTTTTATTTTCTACACCTTAAATAAAGAAACCCTCAACATGAAAATTGTATATAAAAAGACAAAGAAAAATACAAAATTATTTCACACAAAAATAATGCATAGTGCACCCACAACATTCAGAATTAAAAGACGCAAACAAAACTTCCCAGCCCTGTATCTCCTCTATACAGACTCAAAATTGACCAAAATCACTTTATTATTCATAAAATTAAATTATGTACTTAATAAAGGTGGTTTCATTTAAAATGGAACTCCGATGCAAAAGTTGGATTTTGGGTCCCTATTATACTATATATCTATATATAATATTCAACATATTCAATCCTTTATATTTTTAGCTTTCTTATATTTGTGAATACTTATAAATATTATTGTAAATACATTTAAACAATAAACACATAATAAAAGCATTAAAAATACATTAGAATAAATAATGTATTAAAGTATATAGGTACTATACCTATAGAATACATACACATATTTATTTAAATAAATAAAATCATAGTAATAAAATAAAAATATGTCAATGTGTATTTAAATATTGTATAAATGAATAAGATATTGATATATAATAATAAAATATAGAATATAAATAAAAATAAAATTGGTTTTTATCAGTTGTGTCCCTATGAGATATTGTAATATCAGTTATACCCCTCCCTTTTTGGGAATATCAGTTGTACCCCTGACTTCTTACTGTTTTATCGCTTGTGCCGCTCCATTACTTTGGCCATTAATAAGTTGAACTTAACCATGATTTTTTCAAACCATGGTTTGGGTAGGAGGGGTAAACTTGGAAATCCTCATCTTCTTCCTCATGTTATCAAACCGATCAACCCCAAAATTGGCAATCAACCAATGACTATCAACCACCTCATGCTACTCCTCCGTCCCCACCCTAGGCCTCTTCTCCGAGTTCATCGTCATTGGTGGTCAGAGAGAGGACAAAGGTCGTTCACAATTGTGATCCTTGTTGCAAGCAGAGTCTCTTGCTCCAAGGATGGGTAGGAGGAGGGGGCAAGCTGGGGCGGAGGAAGGATGGAGCAGAGGAGGGGGTAGGCTGGGGGCAGAGGAGAGGACAGGGCTGAGGAGGGGGAGGCTGGGGCAAAGGAAGGATGGGGCGGAGGAGGCGGCATGCTAGGGGCGGAGGAGGAGGGAGGCTAGGGGCGGAGGAGGTCGTCGACCTGGGAGGAGGATGAGGGGACGAAGGAGAGGACATGGCTAAGGAGGGGGGAGGTTGGGGCGGAGGAAGGATGGAGTGTAGGAGGAGGTTGGGGGCGAAGGAGATGGTAAGACGGAGGAGGGAGGCTGGGGCGGAGGAGGTCATCGTCCTAGGAGGAGGATGAGGGGCGGAGGAGAGGACATGGCTGAGGATGGGGAAGCCGGGGCGAAGGAAGGATGGGGCAGAGAAGAAGGGAGGCTGGGGGCAGAGGAGAGGTAGGGTGGAGGAGGAGGGAGGCTAGGAGCGGAGGAGGTCATCGACCTGGGAGGAGGATGAGGGGAGGAAGGAGGTCGTCAAGGGAGGAGTTGCGGATTAAGGGGAGACTAGCCAGGGTGGGGGAGGAGTTCCGAGCGGAGAGGGAGGGGGAGGTGGTTGGGGGAAGAGGAAGAGGGTGAGAAAAGACCACTAAACCCTTTTTTTACATTAATTCCGCTTATGTCCTCAAAGTTAACGTCTATTTGCTACACCTCACATCGATAACTAACCCAAGGGGCACAAGTGATAGAACGGTAAGAAGTTGTGGGTACAACTGATATTCCCAAAAAGGGAGTGGTATAACTAATATTGCAATATCTCGAAGGGGCACAACTGATAAAAACCCAATAAAAATACCTACAAAACATGTAAATATACCTATATATACACATGTAAAAATTAATGGATATTTACACCCTTAACTCTGACTACTATGGTAATTCGTAATTACATGAGCAACCCAAAATAAGTGCCCCGTCCTACACCCATAACCCTCCGTTATTTTAGTCAGTTAGCTCAACTAGACCAAAAGTTAATCTAACCGACCCTAGATCCAACAATTATAATTAAAAGCAAAAAGAACAAGGAAAAGGAAAAGCCCTTCTTCCTCCTCCCGACTCCCCCCCAACACCCACACCGTCGACGACCATCACCCTCGGCCTCCGCCACCGCCTCCGGCATCCCCCTCCCCCTTGGCCTCGGCTTCCTAGTGCCCCCACCCGCGCACCGACCACCTCCTTCAGCAACCTCCTTGACCTTCGCCTCCCAACGCCCCCTAGGCCTCTGCCTTCCACTCCCTCCTAGATGCTTTCAGATGGTGGCGAGGATGTCTGGGTATGGTCCCTGTAGGAGGTTGTTCGCAAGGGTAAGAAAGGTGATAGGTGGGAGGCAAGAGATGGATGCCTACATGAGGTCGGTGAGGCGGTTGTCACGGAGGTTGAGCTCTTGGAGATAGGTGTAATTGGTGAGATCGGGGATAGGCCCGGTTAAGTTATTGGACTAGAGCATGAGCATGGATTGCTGTGGCAATGCTGTGATGACGTCGAATGGGCCGGAGAGCTTGGATCCCTGGTTATTGAGGCAGAGCTCGCATATCGGGGACCCAACGAATGACGTGGGAGGGAGCAAGAGAGTTTGTTGTATGACAGTTGGAGTATCTGAAGGCTGACGAGCTTGCTGAGGAAGGTGGGGATCTCGTCGGTGTGGTCGGAGTTCATGGTGGCAAAGGAGACGAGGTTGACGGATTGTTGGGGGTCTTCGAGGAGGGACCAGGGGGAGGGGGTTCTTATTGAGCCGGACGTTGACCAGGGCGGCAGATCGGAGAAAAAATTGGTGAGGATGGAGGAGTTGTTCGCACCGAGGTAGAGCTCCTAGACGGAGGAGGGGAGAGGATCACTGAGCGAGTTGAACTGTAGGGAAAACATAGCGGAGAGAGGTAAGGGGGGAGAGGGAGGAGGTGGGGAGCGAAGCGGAGAGCGATCGCCCCTCCGAACAGAACCCACTCATAAGTGCTCCATTAATCATGATCTCGGACCCTTCAAACAACCTCCTCCTAGTGCCTCCTAGCGCCCCCACCCCCGCACCGACCACCTCCTCCAACTGCCTCCTCGACCTTCACCTCCCACTCCCCCTCAGCCTCCGCCTTCCAGCCCCTGCCATATGTTGGAGAGAGAACTATATGTCATTGTTTGCAAATAAGAAGGAGTATTAGGGGTAATTTCATCTTTTTTAATGGAAATCTTCAAATTTAACAGGAATCCCAAATGGAACATAACACATAATATCATGTAAGAGTTAAGCATTATTCGGGGTTGCTTGTGTAATTACGAATTATCAAGGGTTCATGGGGTAATTACCAAACTACTCAGGTCTATGAGTGTAAATATCCCAAAAATTAACGTCTAATATAGCTTGCAAAAATAAATAAAAATGCCCATTAAATAGTACATAAAAAACAAATATTTTCATGTTATGACTTTTAATTTATTAATTCATTTATTATTTTTAATCCAATTTATAAGGGATTTAATTCCTTGGTTATCCTAATTGGTCCACGTGACGAATCAAGGGTTTCCTTGGTTGACCCTCGATCAACTCTCCATCCTTGGCCACCTACCATTATTAGAGCAGGTTCTATCCATCTTCTCCCCTTTTCCTGGATGGATCCATCACTTCTTTCGCTCAATCCTTTACGCAATCTCTGGCTAATAACACCCTAATACACACCTAATCCTTAGACCCAATGTACATAACCCTAATCAATCACAAACCCTAGGTTTTTGAGCTTCCTCCATCATGTCTATAAATAAGTCCGCCTCACTTTATTTCCACTTTTGATCCCATTTTGTCTACTGTAACCCCATAACCTTGAATCATTTGAACCCCTGGTGAAAAATGGAGATCCGTGGAGGTCTTAGCATGGAAAAAGGAGGTGGATTTGGCTGTCCAGATCTTGCTAAAGCTCAACTTGGATGGAGCCTTCCTCTGCTCACTATCCTACATGTATGAGCTAATTTTTATGCTTTCTCTTAATTCCACTCAAGTAATTTACCTTAGCCTTTAATTTTCATAATTATATCGTATTTTAGGATAATTTAGGAGATCTTTGTTGGCTGGAGCTTCTGCTCCAACTCAAAATCATTGTCATCCTCTCACTATTCCGACTCCTTTTTCACCCCATTTTCATACCTCTATGCATTCTCCATCTTTCACCTATATTTCCACATTGGATTCTGCAAGGATCTGAGCTATCGAGCTAATCCCGCCGCACCTTCACTGGAGCTATCCACCCCTTCATCCCCACGTGCAATTCAGCTTCATTTTGGGATGGGAACACACTCTCGAGTCCTTCTATCTTTTTGGTGCAGTCCTAGACTCTGAGCAAGGATCTGGGAGCCAAATTGAAGTCAAATTCCATTCTCATACCTGCAAAGGACACCCAATCTCTATCCCCCCGGATGGGGCCCATACGCTTTTGAGGACCCCTGCAGCTGCGGCTTTGCCCCACTATGTTCTGGGCTTGCCGGAGGAGGAGGAGATGATCGGAGATGCCAGGAATCCACAATCAAAGCTTGCCCAACATCGAGTGCTTGGGTGTATATATTTCATCCATTTGCATGTGCATTTTCCAGAATAATATTAACATTTAAACTAGTCTGGAATAAAACCAAAGAATGGAGCTTGGTTAGACCTTAATCTACTTAATCATAGGAACCTTTTCAGAACTGGAATTGAGATTCTTCAGGTCTATAGACTTAATTCTTTGGGAACCAAAAGACTTAGTTCAGTGTTGTCTTGACTGCCTAAGTAGAATATTTCAGAACACACGCATGATGCTTGTTGTTAATGACCTATCTTGCACACCCGCACTTACACTTTGCTCACCTCAGTTGAAGTGGTGAAGGTTTGGATTTGCCGGCATGAGATACAAGCCAATGGAAACATCATAAGTCACACATTTATGGCCATTATACCCCAACCCGATCCAGTAGCGAGGGGGTCTAACAATGGAATGCTGTGGGTTGCAATAAAACTTCAAAAGAGGGATAGTCTACTGGATCAAGAGGAGAAACTCCTTATGTACATGTTGCACCTTTGTATAAATTGAAAAAGAGATAAAAAATCTCTCTCTCTCTCTCTCATCATAAGCAAGGCGTATGCCTCAAAGTTAGATATTTGTAAGCCTGCAATGGATGACTTGGCTACATTGGTCAAGCATCTAAGGATATATGGCTACAATGACCATAATAAATTCTCTTCTCTACCTCATCTTCTTGAGTCGGTTGTACTTGAACTTAGAAGAGAATACCTCATTTCTTGAGGAAAGAGTTATTAGATTGGGGAATTAAGGTCACCATGTTGGAGAAGACCGACTTTTACTACTTCAGCCGAGGAGAGTTGCATATCACTTACATTGTATAAGAAAGATTCATAGTCATAAGGGATTGCGTAAGAGTTGATTTATGACCTGGCTATTGAGGAGACTTGATCAGAGCTGTGTGGTTTCTAGAGGTTGTTGAGTGTCAAGTCCATTTTCCACTATGGTTCTACCCAAACTAATAATCCAAAGGTCTGACTAAGCTCCATACTTTGATTTTATGAAGATAAGTTTAATAATCGATATTGTTCTAGGTCCTTTATTTTTTCCTTCATTCTTTTTCTTTTAGTCGCTTATTCTTCAAATAAGTGTTTGAGATGATGAATATGCATTTCATCATATTTGTTCATTTATTTTAGCTTAAAATCCCTTATAAAACACATGTAAATGTCAATAAATTTCTTCTTTTACTAATCCTAATTCTTGTGTAAATGTTGTATATTTACCACTATGTTAACGAAAAATAAATAAAGAAAGAAACAAAGGAAAAATAAAGAAAATCAAAGACTGTATATAAGTAATAGATACAAGCTGACTTTGACCCCGAGAGTAGGTCAAGACTTTTGACCTAATCGACCAGGAATAAAGTAGGGGGGAGATAAGGTATTTATACAAGAAAATCCAGAAAATCTTGTTCCACTTGTGTAGATTCACTACTTGTACACTACTGTATACAATACATATTACTCACACTAATTTTTTTATACCCAAATTAACCTTGAATAAAATTGTTTTCTTCTTGAAACTTATACATAAGAATATTTTGTAAACATTATAAATAATTGCACAAACAACCAGTCTACATCGTGCAAATAACAACACCATGGAAAAGCTGTAAAGCTCACTTATCAGCTCAATATCTTCTACACCAAAACTTAGAATTAATCAAACTCACTTTCATTGTACTCAAAATTAAATAATCTATAAAATGGAGGTGGTTTCATAAAAAGACAGAGTTAAGGTGTGAAATGTGGCTTTTTGGGATATTGTTGTATATTATACCTATGTATATTATTTGTATATAATTTGTATATTTATTTTCTTTGTATTTTGTATATTAATTATATTATTAAATATTTGTGTTATTGTATTTAACTTATATAAAATAAAAATAAAAATCACAAAACCAAAATCAATAAAACTAAAATCTTGTGAATATTGTATATGTACCACATGTATATTGCAAAGTATTACTATTTATTTACCCTAATAATTTTATTCATAAAAATAAAATAAAAATATCATTAAAATCCTTGTAAAGAATTTTAAATTAATAAATTATTCTTAACATATATACTCGTTAAATTAAAAATCAAGGTGTTGTAAATATATTATTTATTTTCACCTCTGTATATATTATATTTAATTAGTTAAAAATCACCAAAATAAGTTAATTAAATTACTAACATTTCTCTTTACATTGTTTTTATTTTAAATTCGTTCCTATTTTATTTACATTTATTTCTCATTTTTCTCTTTTTGTCATTCATCTTTTGTCCTATAGTTGCACGCGTGTGATTGGCTGAACCTGGATTTGTTGACCCGGTTCACCTCACCATTCAATGGTCGTTCCACCATTTCCGCTTCATAGGCCATTCTTCTCCAATTTCTTCTGCTCCATCCACCGTCTAACTCACCCGATTTCTTCTCCAATTAGTTAGCCCTAACATCCATTGTCGCCACCATATCATAACTTCCTTCTTTTACGCCTCGATCAGCTCCCATTTTGAATCAGAATTTGGCCGGAGACAGTGCCTATTTATACTTCTAGATCTTTATGTGCTCCGGTTGATCCTTTTTCATCATTTTTTGCCCGAAACTGGTCTCTAAAGTCGAAGCGAGGTGACAACAAACTTTTGCCATAGCTGAGAGTGCGTGAAAGTGCTTGAAGATTGTGATCCACTAAGAGTTCTCCGCCGTCACGTTCCGACTCTCTACTCCCAGCAGCAGATCGAGGAATTTTTCCCTCCATTCCTTCACCTTAGGTAACTTAGGTTAATCCTATTTGATTTTTGCTTTTTAATTTTGTATGTTTCCTGTTAATTAGCCTAGATTTGATTGCTCATCCGTCAGCTCCCATCTGCAAGATCGGAGCCCCACTATCATTGAATCTCTTATCAAACACCTCGACCAAATTCATAACGACCTTCTCCACCTCCTTCCATACCTAATCCCCTCCAGACCACGCCAGATCTGGAGTCCAACCTCCCCTCCATTCAACTTTGTCGGAAGTCCCATTCCCTTCACCAGTTCCCTTGTTTTTTCATTGACAAAGTGGGTTGGAGAATCCCCTCTGAGCATTAAGTCATTTGTAGGGGTTAGGAGTGGACCTGGAGCACAAAACGTGGAGGTCCACTTCTTGTTGCAGAACCTTCCGACCTCCAGATAGTACTACCAACCACCTTCGAGCATCGTGGAGCTATTGGATAGAGAGAAACATCGCAGAAGTGTGCCACACCTTTCACGAGAAGAAACAAATGGAGATCGGTCGCTATTTTGTCGATTGGAATTCACCAGAGTCACTCCTCAATGTCGTTCTTCAAGATCAATCCAGTAACATTGGATCAAGAACACATCTACCAGATTCAATCTCGACTGCCCATTCATGCCCAATTACGAGCTATAGATCCAGATCCAGATCAATCCACGATGTCGAAGAGTTTCTTCATCCTCGTCCATCAGATCAAAGCTTCAACACATCTCAACCGTATAAAGCATCACAAGGAACGATAGAATATTTGCGCTTCAACCCCTGCCAGTTTTTAGTATTGCAAATAAGTCCACTTGGGACACGTGTCTGCTTGTAGTTAATTGAACAATTTCATTGTTACCTACTATATTTAATTAATATTTTGGTCCTATTTGAACTGCAACACGTATCTTGCACATGCTTTCTTGGGCATTTTGCAATAAAAGTCTGCATGATTTTGTGTTATTAACTGACCCTTGGAAAAAGAATAATTGCAATTATATCCATGCCAACGTGACTCACATGTGTTGGCATGCGTGTTTTGGGTAAATTGCACAAAGAGTCCCTATATTTCTTTATTTGTTATTCATCTAGTCCACAAACAATTTTTTGTTGCAGTTAAGTCCATGTGAGTCTGCATTTTATTTTGCATGTTAATTTAGTTTAAAAAATAGCTAAAAATCATTAAAAATTCATAAAATTTATCTTAAACCTCATGCTGATCTTATTTATTCACACTAAATTTTATTTGCATTTTAATAATTTTATTATTTTAATAAATCAAAACTCCAAAAATTGCTCCTGTTTGCAAAAAATCATAAAAATAAAAAATTCTAAAAATTCCAAAAAAATTGTTTTTTTACTTTGATTTATTTTTTGACCAACTCTCATTTGTTAATTCTACATAAAATAAAAAAAAAAGAAAACATTAAAAACACTAAAAGTTCATTTTAAACCACAAAAAATCCTTAAAATAAAAAAAATTTCTTTTTTCCGAATGTGTAAGTTTCCCTATTTTGTTAAATTTCATTTTCTATTTTAAAAATCTAAAAAAATTTGCCTTTTTTCTCTTTATGCATTATTCTCTATTTTCTATTTATTTTAAAACCTTAAAAAATCTAAAAATATGTAAAAATCATAAAAAACCAGGAAAATATTAAAAACACAAAAATAGATATATTTTTATTTTCTATCTATTTTTGCAACACTTTTAAAAATCCAAAAAGTTGCCTTTTTTCTTACTTCTTTCTTTATTTCTTCTATTAAAACATTGCAAAAAATTTAAAATAATTAAAAATTACAAAATAAAAAATATAAAAATTAAAATTCCATAAAAAATTTAAAGTATAAAAGTTTCACGAAACCAAGAGTAGTTTGCATAGAATCTCCCCATTTCTTTCATTTTTTCATTGAATTAAATAACCTCGGGATTTTTTATAGCCTCCCTGAGTTCGACCCTATACGTTATACATGTAAATTTAAAATCAGAGTTCTCTTGCTGATATTTCTTCATTTTATTTCTGCTTGAGAATTCAATAAATTTTGTTGAGGGATTTTTAGGGTTGTAATGACATTGCAAATAATTCTTCTTAATTATAAACCCCAATTTCCCTGTTTAACAAATATAAAATGAGGAGAAGGCTGGTATTGATGAAAACCCTGATTTCCCTATTCAATAAATTCTTCTTATCACTGAGGAGAAGGTTGGTATTGATGGTGTTGAGGAGGATACTGCTGATACGGAGCAACCACATATTATTGATACAACTGGTGTGACGATACGACGACTGCTGATAAGTATTATGTTTCAAATTATTGTGGTAAGGTGGAGACTACTGGTGCTAAGAATAGTTGTTATGGACAAATCTCCTCCTTGATGTTGAGGGAATGGACTGTTTTCTAAAGACTGACCCTACAGATGTCTACCTGGATGGGCCAGTTATGCTGTTGGTCCATACACCATTCACCTCCTGAATGAGGGGCGGAGGGTGGAGAACATGGATCCCGAAGAATATAAGCTTGGTCTAGTAGACAACTAATTTCTACTGCGACTGTTGGGGTGATGTTGTCTCAGGGGCTTACACGTAGTATACGTGCTTGATCGTCGGTTCCCTATACTCTACCGAGGGCTTTGAGGCGATGAAGGTTCCTTTTTCTCAATAGGAGTCGTGGTTGATGCAGATAGCGACTGGAAGGAATTAATTGTGCTCACTAACAGCTCAAGCTACTTCATGATTCAATCCAGTTTGTCCAGATTTGTGTCCCCTATTCGATCACAACTAATTTCACAAGGTCCTGGAGGCCATTTCTCGATGATGTCAACTTCAGATAGGCGGCTCCCAATTATGCTTAGGTTGGAGATCTCATCCCTGTCGGGTTCATGTGATGTTGCCATATGAGTTGGTTCTATTGAATCTGTGGCTGATGCTGATAGGTACAAGATGATGAAAAGGTAGCCTCTCCTTCGGCCATTTCCTCGAAGAATCTACTAGACAACATTCTCATCTTTATTGAAGTACGACCCCCACAAGCAGCATCTACGAGCCTTTGTCTCTCGAGAGT
Organism: Ottelia alismoides; assembly: GCA_037367405.1. NCBI lineage: Eukaryota > Viridiplantae > Streptophyta > Magnoliopsida > Alismatales > Hydrocharitaceae > Ottelia > Ottelia alismoides. Next base: position 9,134 of record JAZKJV010008164.1, on the reverse strand, counting down.
GAGTCCCCAAAGAAATGTTGGACCAGGCTGATCCTAGGAATATCATGGTGGGGACACTTCTCCTGAAGATCTCTAAAACAATCCCAAGCCTCATGGATAGACTCATGGTGGCTTGGGAAAAATTGGCGATTCTGGCTCACATCTGATTGAGCCGACCGAGAGGGAAGAATTTGTGAAGGAATGTTGACTTGAGATCCTCCCAGGTCATGAAGACCTTCCTAGATGATTTATCCAATAGAGCATCTTATCATGAAGGCCTAATGGAAACGTCGTCATCTTGACTATTGGGTTGTGAGTGGTATCGCAGATGCGAGCAAACTACTGCAGATGTATGTAGGGTTCTTCATTAGCATTCCCATGGAACGCGGGAAGAGCTAAGAGTTGAGGCTTCAGCTCAAAGTGTGCATGGATCAGTGCGATTTGAATCCACTCGGTCATCTGGCCGACGCCAAGGTTGTAAGTCTCCTTGAGAGTAGGCTTGGGCCTCTCTCCTCTCGACTCATCTGTGGGACCTCCACGGGGTCCATCTCATTGTTCTTCATCTTTTCCCTCCTCCTCCTCTTGGATTCTCTCTTATTCTCCTAAGATCATTGAGCATGTCTATAAGGCAATCTAGGCCAATGCTTGGTCTGTGAGCTGCTGCTAGATGGCTTGAATGGAGGAGAGAAGATGAGCATTTACTACATTCCGGTCCGGTTGGCCCTATTATGGCAGTGGTGGATGCTGAGGTCCATTTCCTTTTCTTGTGGGAGCCATATCTGATTCTGAATCTGATAAGCTCTCAGTCTCTAGATCGGATTCTTGGTCTGCAAATGGAATAATGCCCCGATTAGTCTGAATTGATGCACCATATGTAGAGAAGGTGTTCTATGTTAAGGTCAACACAAAACTTTATTAAGGATGGAGAAGTGTAAGGAGTCAAGTCTATCTCCATCCAAAAGAGACATAATTTCAGACAAGAGTGATCCTGGATTATTGAAAGGCAGGGAGTCTGGATAGCAATTCGTAAAGTCCGAATCATGATCTCAAGAATTGGCCCAAGTTATTGGAGATGTTGGCTACATGAATCGTGTGGGTTTCGGTAGGGTTTCGACCTAGCCATCCATGAGTCGACTTCTTGGAATTCAAGAAGAAGATTGAGAATGGATGAAAGATACAATGATGAACAAGAAATAAAAGTAGTGTAAAACAATAGAAGGCTCAAAATGAGTAAGTTTCAAAGAGAATAAAACAAAGAAAAATGAAAAATGGCACAAATGTGTGGGACTGATATTTGTACTTAATCTAAATCAAAACAAGCACCAAACAAGTTTTGGGCTCACCTACTCAACATATATGAAACTGCAAAGGTTCGACTATTTTTATCTTTACAATTTTATTTTTGTTTTGCAGGCAAATAACGTAACAATTCATTACGTGTTATCCCTAAGTACTGCCAGAAAAGGATCATGTACTTTCCACTTCCTTTTTAACCTACGCTCTTAAAGGTCCTTGATCTCGTACTTGAGGGGCTACTCAGCCAAATAAATAGAGAGAGGAAGCCAATAGGAGAAACCCAATACTTCCCTCACAAGTAACGTACTCGGACGCAAGAAGACGAGACAAACACATCCATAAGAGGCCTATGCTCAATACTTCAGACCACGTCAGATGTTCCTCACAATGTGGGAATACCATCGCCGACAAGGCCCTACTTTCCTACATACGATAGAAGCGCTAATACTTCGTCGTCCCAGGTGATTATCAAGGCAGCTACAGATCGAGAATTTGGCTCTATTCCTTAGGGGTCATGCCTCACTCTGTCTGAATGGTACCTGAAAATAATGAGGGATTTATGAACCCAAAACAATGATTCTGATTAAATATTTTAATTAAGATCAAAGTGTTATTAGCAACCCTCTTATTTAGTTTTTGGATTTTCATTTTTTGAGTTTTTAATAGAAAGCGCCTATCGATTTTTGTATTTTCTTTTTAATCCTAGGTTGGCAAAATAGAGGGAGATAGCGGAAAAACCATGCAAGTGGATACTGGGGTGAAAATATCACCCTTGTATCAAATGATGCTTGCAAAATAAGAGGACTCACAGTGCTTTCTAGCAATCTCCATGCTGGATGCAAGGCACAAATATAAATATTTACACTACATGCACGATATGCAAAAAGCATGAAATCGTCCTAAACAAGAATCACTATTAGACGTGAAGAACTACATACTGAATACCTAGAAATGAAATCCAAAAGTCCGATCTTGGAGACTCCTCGGTGTCTGCCACAACAGATTGTGCTAGCACTTTATGGAGCCTCCCATGACGCTCGGTTTCAAATCCAAATAATCAATAATTTTAATTTGACTAGATCCAAACGTAAAGAACTATAGGCACATGAATTTAATTGAATCATGAACCTAGTTACCGAGTCAAGCATTCCTAAATCTAGGTGCTCAATCACAGAAAATAAATGAAAATAAAGCGAAAAACTCAAAATATGTGAAACAAAATAAAATAAAGGTCATGAAAACTAGGAAAAACCAATGAGACCCCCAGGTGAATAGACACCTGATTAATGGACCTTGTGAAATGGTAGTGTCCAAGTGTCCCGAATTATTACAAATAATACACAAAAATAAAAGCAAATTCTCTCTCACAAAAAAAAATAAAATGCTAAAAGTCTGCTCTTCACTGCCTCCATCTCTCTCATGCTCTCTCCAATTGACCTATGTCAAAAAGGTCAATCTCCTCGTAGCTTGGGTGTGTCCACCTCATAGGAAGTCATCGTCGCCACACAGTCCCTCACAAGAAATTCAACAAAGAACAAATGGTCAGAAGCAGATAAAATAATTATCAAAAAACAAAAAGAGAAACAAAAAGAGTGATAATGTACAACTAAATATATACAAGAAAATGCTACATTATCTGTTGCTCCCTGAAGACACGAAAACCTAAATCGGCTAAGATGGAAAAGTAATCAAGTATCGTTGTTCCTAGCCAATCAATTCGGTCAATCAAGAAAAATAGAGATCCACTCAATCAATCATATAAAGCAATCGAAGCACAATGTTTGATGTCTCCGCTATTTAATTGAACCTGGTATAGCGACCAGGGTTGAACTCAAGGAACACGAGAAAACCTACGAAGTAGTCGTGATCAGACAAGAAAAAGCAAATTTTCATCATTTTTTAATTTTTCAATTTTTTATATTTTTAAATAATAAGCAAAATCAAGCCAAATAAGAAACTATGCACATAATCAATCCTTTTAAATTTTTATTCAGACTTAAAATGCTCAAAAATTAAGAATAAAAATATTTTTGTATTTTTTTCAAATATTCATATGTTTTTGATGATTTTATGGGCTTTTTATAATTTTTATATGATTTTTATAAAATTCAAACAAGAGCTAAAAACACAACATTACTCAACAAGGTAATTATTGCAAATTAAAAATAGCTAAATTGCTCTAATGATCTAGTTGTGAATTTTATGAGAAAGTAAATGAAAATGCCTAACAACAGAAACTAAAATCCTATTTTTTATTTTTTAGAATTTTTAATGATTTTTAGAATTTTTAAGAGTTTTTTAGATTTTTAGAGTTTTTATAATGATTTTTAAAACAAAAATGCTACTGGAGGTAAAGTAAATAAAACAAATAGATACTAATTTTTTTTGGAATTTTTAACATAATTTTTATATTTTTATGTATTTTATAAAATAGACAAAACAATTTTTATGGGTTTTTGATTTCTATAAAAAAATACTCAACAAAATTACTCCCAAAAATCACGATAAATAATACATGTCAACAGGAACTTACAATATTTTTTATGTTGATTTTTGGACATAATTTGATAATTATTGAATTAAAAATAAGGCACACAGTGCATAGGGACCTAATTGTAATTATGAGAAAGTCCAGGGGCCAATAACTAACTCATATAAAAAACTCAAGGCGAATAATGCAAAAAGTCCAAGGTATTCATGCACATGCTCAAAAACTCACGCACAGGGGCATAAATTCCATTATCAAAAGAGTTTTACTCAAAGCTTAACATTCATGAAGTTCAGTATAAAACATGTAAATACACTAGACTAACACGTGGGATGGCACGTGAGTTCATACAAATAGGACTAAAATTCAAATACTGGATATAGCAAGGGTCCACATGCAAAATAACCAAACTACAACTTTATTCACAGAACTAAATAGTAAACATAAAAGTGCTGGGGTGAAAGATCCAAAGTACCATGAGGCACTGTAGGAGCACGTGGGTTGGCAGGTGGCAAGCTCTGATGAAGGTGCGAACGTACGACGCAATCAACTGGCAACGTTCCAGATCTGATGCTCTAGGGAATATCGGCTACGTGTGGTGCAAATCTGTCAGGGAGCCACCAGATCCAACGGCCCAAAAGCTGATCTGGTCGGTGACTCTGATGTAATCTGGCAGGAGTGAAGCTAATCCAACGGTATGGAGCCAGCTTGAAAGATCAAGGGCCCCAACAACTTTCACCCGAGCCTCGGATGGAATCCGAAGCTTCGATGAACGATCTGAGGCTCATGCAGTATCATGGAGGCGGTTCGCATTGAACGAGTGGCTTTGATGGAGGAGCTAACGATCAGATGGGCATGACGGTGTAGAGGGCCCTGGAGCTGCTCCGTAGGAGCACTCGAAGGCTCAGAATGGATTCCTCGTGCACCTTAGGACCTGCAAATGATAAAGCGACTCGAGAACATAGCTCCGGTCAATTTTATTGCAGCTAAAAATGAGGTAAAGCATAGGGGAATTGAGCTCGACTCCTGGCGAAGGTGGAGGAAGGGACTCATGACCTTAATCTCGACCTGAGGGTCGAAGCTAAGGAGGAACATACTATGCACGAAGACGATTGGAGAAGCGGGACGTCGATCGAAACGGATAGAAGTGGGTAACGAGGCTCGGCCAGCTGGTCGGAGCAGGTGTTTGCTGACGGAGGAATATGGCAAGATTGATTCCGAAAGTGAAAATGCGGAAGATAGGATAGATACCTGAAGGTGCTGACGAACTCAGCAAGGTCAGGCGGAGCTGGAGATGGGGTCGTGGCCTCGACCGTGCTGTGGCAGACAGGGAGGCTGGACGCAACGGAGGGCTCCGGCCACATAGCTGAGCTGCGGTTACACGCCACCAAACCTTGATCCAAGGCGCCCTCCCAGTTGCTGTCACTCCACTGAAGACACCTAGGGACAAGAGAAGGGGTGTGGGACAAGCTACTGAGCTGTAGAGGTAGAGGCGAGACTTTATAGGATCCCAGGGGCTGGAATGATCGAGCGAGAGCGCGCAACCCTAGGAAGATCTGTGCCTTCCTAATGGATCCACGAAGATCATGGATCCTAGGAGGAGGCTTGGGCAAAAATCGAGGCGAGATGTGATCGGGTTCGGGCGTGAAAATATGGAGAGACGGCTTTGGAGAGAGGTGGGTGACCCGACCCGACTTGGGAGGAGGCGTTGCTGGAGTCAACAAAGCCTTCGGTCTAATCAGAAAATAAGGATGTACAAAATGATTAAAAAATTAAATAAAAATAGTAATTGAATTCAAATAAAAAGTATATAAAGTAAAAAATGTTTATTATTTTTCAAAGAAATTTTCTGTGATTTTTAATCATTTTTATGAAAAATAAATTAGTGTATATACAATATATAGTGTTATATACATGTATAATATACCTATGTGTTTTGCACAATTATTTTATTTTGTTATTTTTACACCAATGCCCGCATTTTATATTTTATTTATTTACAACATAATTTTAGGATTACAAAATAATTTTTATTTATTTTTACAAATTATTTACAATATGAAATAAAGGGTGGATGTGACATATATACATGTGTATTTGCACAAGTGAAGAGGTTTTTATTTTTATTTTTATTTAATTTTTAGAAATATTTATATGGAGATAAAAATAATAATCAACTCTAATTTTGTAAAAAATAATTATTTATCTACATAGGTGATATGTACAACACAAGTTAGACCCTCTCTCTACTTATTTTATTTGACGATTAGGTCAAGGCTTGACCTTGTCTTGGGGTTTGGGTCACTCTGTATTTTATTCTAAATAACTCCCTTTTTCGTTTTTCTTAATTCTTTTATTTTACACAAATGCATGCTAATTATGCAATATTAACACATGCATGCAATTTGCTATGTTATTGAATTCACAAGTATTTACATGATGTTTTACCAAGATAAATAACTAAAATAAAAGAATAAAGAGTGAGAAATCGGGGATTCATCACCCCCCATACTTTACCTTTGCTAGTCCCTTAGCAAACATTTATTTGAAAAAGAAGAGAAAAGAGAAGAAAAGAAAAAGAAGGAGCATCAAGGTTGATTTATTAAACTTATCTTCATTAAATTGAAGTATGGAGCTCATTCAGACCTTTGGATTATTAGTTGGTCGGAACCTTATTGGAATCCAGGTTTAAGACTCAACAACCTCTAAGTTACACCATTCTATGGTCAAGACTCCTCAATAATCAAAATCAGAATAGGTCTACATACGCAAACTCTAATGACCATCTATCTTTTCTTGTACTGTGTAAGTGATATGTAGCTCCCAACCTCAGAAATGACAAAGAAACAGCCTGCCTCAACAAGATAAACTCTAATTCCTCAGTCTAGTAGCTCTTTCCTCGAGGAGCGAGGGATTCCATTCTAAGTTCAAGTTCAACCAGCCAAGAAGAGGGGGAAAAAAGAGAATGGACCATGGCTAGTGTAGACACGCATCCCTTGGGAGGCCCAACTAGTGTAGCTAAGTCTCCCGCTGCAATCTTCATGAGATGAGAAGGTGTAATACATAAGCTTTGCTTTATTTGATTATATACACTCTGACATGCATTTTATTTTCAATCAGGCACGCCCACTTTTTTAGAGTTTTTCTTGATTTTGCACATTTTTTGATGTGCATATGTACAACATATCTATATGGTGCAGCATATACATAAGGACTTTTTCTTCCTGAGCCAATAGACTATCCCTCTTTTGAAGCATTATTGCAACCACAACTCCTGTCTTTAGGCCTCAAACCGTGATACCAAGTTGAGGTGCACATCCCTCTCTAACGGAAGATGAGAGATTCTGCCTAGAAGTACTACCCTCGTATGCTACTCCAAGACAAAGAAAACTGCCTCCTCATTACCTCATCCGTGGGAGAGCTATGGTGTAAGGTGCTGGTCCAAGTAAAGCCAATGTCTGTGAGAGTCATGCATGCGTTGTTAAGTGTTCTACTTAGGCTCATCAAGATGATGTTAAGCTGTCTTAAAGATCGAGTTTCGTGGCTTTCACTTTTAAAGAAGAAGGTAAATTGTCGGTTGTAGCAGAAAACCGCGAAACAAAAAATTCGATTTTTAGACCTATCAAACAAATACGGTTTTCTATGGAAAACCGTTCACTAATATTTAAACCAGGAAAGTGTTCCTGGGTCGAACTCAAGGAGGCAGAATATATTCCCTAGATCTTCCTATTCGTAATTTTATTTTAACTCTTCTCTTAAGCCAGAACGCTTTTTTAGTGATTTTAATTTTATTATTTTTATTTGATTTTATTCTTTTCAAATTTTTATTTAATTTTCAAAAAGGATATTTTTTCAAAAGATTTATTTATTATATAGTAGGTGAATAGAATATAGGTGATATTATATAGTAAGGGTGAACGAGGTTCGAGCCGCGTACTCGAACTACACAAGAAAACAAAACAAAACGAAGCGGTTTTTGAGAAAATCAAAACACATCAAAAACTCGTCAAAAATCCGCGAAAACTTTATACTAAGTAGCTGGGGTAGTTGTGTAACTACCCACAAAGAATCGTCGAGATCTGAGGTCACAAGAATAAGATACAACCCCTACAGCCCAGGGGCATAAGCGTAAGAAAACTATTTAAAATGTTCTCAAATTGGTCCTGGAGGACTGTTCTGAAAGAAAAGTACAAGACGATTTACATTTAGGTCCCTGCGGAGGGATCTAAACGCAAATATTTAAAAGCTAGGGGGCAGATTGCAATTCTGGAAGGACGGCTGGGTCTATGTTGCAAAGTTTCCACGGTTCGCATTTAACGCCAAGATCAAGACGTTCTGCACGTGATTCTGAAGGCTACGGGCGCGCCATGTGTCAGAAGCCTGTACTTCCTCTGTTCTTGAATATGTGAACGGCTGACGGACGCGCCTTCTTCTCTGAATTATCGCCGCCTTCCTCCGACGAATCTGGCGCTCCGGCGGGGCCAGAGGGGTGGCTCCTCCACCCCTCGAGCTCGCCCGCGGTAGGTTAGGCTGTGGCGGCGCTCCGAGCGGCGGCTACGGGTTGAAGAAGATGGTGGTCTCGACCACCTGGTGACTGAGCTACACGGAGGTCCAACTTTGGAGAAGAAGATCGGCAATGAACGAAGGCTCAAAGACCGATGCAAATGACTCGCGATGCTCCTTGATCTGCAATGAATACGAATATATGCTCGATTCTTGTTGAATCGACCGAGGAATTAAGAGATCAAATTCAAAGATGGTGAAAAATACAACTTAAGCTCCAGCAACAACCAGAATGCGTGAAAAGGGTGATGGTTTGAAATCGATTTGAACCGAGTTAAAACATAAATCGAGAAGGTTTTTGTTTGTGCGGATTAGATGGATGATTAACCTATCTAAAGCATGGACTGGCCACGCTAATCGTGGCTCGGAGATCGAGAAATAAAATCGCAAAAGGTGAAGGAACTGACCTGGGAACTGGAGATGTATGACCTCCTGATACTAGCTCGACGAGCGGTCTTCTCGGAGCTTCACGCAGCACGAGGCGGCGAATCAAGGCTTTGCTTCGCCTTGGGACTCCTCCTCCGTCGTCCTTCTTCTCGCGACCTCCTCCTTGGCGCTGTCACCGCCGTCGATTGGCTGGAATGCTGCTTGGAAGTAAGGGGTTCGGTTACTGGAACTTGGGTTCCTGGGTAGTTGGAGTGAGTTCTGTTCGGCTATGGCGACTTGAGCCCTTATATAGGAGAGTAGCTTGGGCTCCAAGGTTGGATGAAAAGGTTGGCGATGGGAGGTGGTTGTTAGGAGAAGGGGACGGAGGGTCTAGATGGATCAGAAGCTTCAAGAAGGGCGCGGGAAAAATGAAGGAAGTTGA